>JBCJKH010024316.1:0-36661 GCA_039877255.1 Loriculus beryllinus | reverse complement strand
ATACTTCTTAAAATATGATATTAATGAGTGTTTTTCTGCTTAGAGCCATTATTGCCCAACGTACCATCTTAACCTAATATTTCACTTTCCTTTGCTGAAGCGGAATGGCCAGCAATGGTATAGAGTTGGCCAAACTCGGCGGTCTTTTGAGTCCAAGGGAACCTCAGAAGTATATACAAGCTGTGAAAACTACAGGATTGCTTAATAACAGTTTTCATCTGCAAAATGCAATTTTGGGACATGCAAGTGAATTCAAAAATGGTGTCAAACTTTCAAAAGGATATCAAATTTTTGCAGCTAGTCAGAGTGAACAAGATCTATTAATCTCTTCCTCAGAAATCTTTTCCTGTTTCTTCTCTCAACTGAGTGAGGTCTATAAAAATCTGCTACATATTCATATATATTTTATTACATACATTCATGTTTCAGTCCTCTGGGTTTCTTTAATTTCAAGGTTTACCTCAAACTACAGTTAATATGAGTAGATATTAAAATAATAATATATTTACATTGTTAAAATAAATCAAATATTGTTATATAAAGAAAATTACAAGATATGAGTCTCCATTATTTTTCATCCATCATTTAAATTTTGAATGAATAGTGGGGTTGACATTATGCCTCTTTTAAGAGATTGTCTACTTGATATATTTTCTAAGTGACTACAGGTAGTACCCACAGCCAAGGTAACAACTATCTGTCTAGCCTGGATTTTCAATTTTCCTTGTTACAAGCCTGAGAATATTAGAAATGGCTTTTGTAAGGCTGCAATGAAGAGGTCAGCTGTTGAATTCTCTCTGTCTACAGTGTGAAAAACCCTCATAATCTCATATGAATCTCTCTTTGGTTATTTAATTCCAAAGTTTTTATTATGTTGGTAACAGATTAAGAGGACGTTGGGGACTGCTGATATCCTGAAGAAAGATATGGCCTCCTATACTCTATTATTAAGATGAAAAGATTGTATTTGTCTTCTGGCTGAGAAGGTTGATGTTTATCCACTTTCTTACACAAGAAGCCCCAAAGCTGTCCTCATAATATATATGTGTGTTATATAGTTGAGGAATAGGATACATATAATGTAATATTCCACTATTTTAAGAATGAATCTGCAATCCTGGGGACAAAAAAGTATAGAAATTTGACCAAACCAGAAATACAGATGTGTATACAACAAGTTTACAACTTTCCTAACACAAGAAATGTTGTTAACAGCTGGACCTGGAAGTCTGCACTTTCCTAACACAAACTGCAGAATTTGCCAAAAAAAGTTATTATTTTAAATATTTTAGTTCACGAAGATAATTTTTCTGTCTGAAATAGGCTTTCCTTGCATATGCCAGGATGAATACCAGCAATTCCAGTATTAGTTAATGTTCACTGACAAAACCAAAAGACTTCAGTTCAAGCTATTCAGAGTATAAAAAATAAGATAAAACCGGCTATGTCCAATTTTGTTAACATTGTCTACATATATGTGACCAAGAGTAAACATTTATGAATGCACACTAAGCCTATTAAACAACATGTAAAACCAGGATATAAGCTTTTCTAATCAGTGCATTGACTTTAAGCAATGAAAGTTGTAGGTTCAGAGCTTATCCTTTGTCTACTTTGTACCCCTGAAATCTAAAGAAATGTTTCCATAAGAGAATGCTCTAGAAGGCTTTGCCTTCCTCGTGGTCAAGGGAAAGCTATTTGCAAAACGAAAGTACTGAATTGCCTTGCTGTTACACAAATATATATTTCAAGTGAAACTGCCGATCACTGAAGACTTAGAATATTAAATGTACATTATAGCCATGAGCACTGACTGGACTAGTGTTTGCTTAAAAGTATGCCACGGCAATTCACTGATATGGAGATCAAATAGTTAAAGTAGGAGTTAAATCTGATTGTTTGGATAGGATTCATGTTCTTTCAGCCATTATGATATCCATTGTAAGCTACCAGTTCTCACAGATTTGCTGCACATTTGATCCTTACCACTTAAGAGTAATCCAAGCTTAACAAAATGCTTTTAAATTGCAGGAAACAGAAGAAAAACATTATGCTCTCAAAAATCTTCTCTACTTAAGCTGAGAATTGAAAGCATAAATAAATTGTAAAGCCAATTTGAAGCCAACCTGTAACACAATTTTTTATGTAGACAACTTAGTACAATCCACATATGTATAAATATATGAAATTCCACATGGTGTCAGAGAAGTAATGTATGTAAAGCAGTGGCTTCTATGTAACAATGTAGGGGACAAACCCCTACAGTTTTAGTAGAATTCATTAGATATGGTAAACTAAATTAGAAAATATTTAGTATGGCCAAAAATGAACTTTCTTCTAGATCTCAACATTAAATAGCTTTATAACTATCAGCACTTTTTCCTTTGCATTTTCCCTTTTTTTCTGTTAAACTCCATAGTGATATTTTTTTAGCCATCCTATTAATCTCTCACGTGTTCATGACAAACCTTGGGAATAAGTTTCAGATGCTACGCATTCATTTACTTTTTAATTTTCTAATCAGCTAACTTTTAGTTTAACTGAACATGTGTTGATCTCCTATTAAAAAAATATAATTGGGAAAACTCAATGGATTTATTCCACTGGTCTCAGATTTTTACAATACTGCTTCTTCATCTGGTTTTAAACATTAATCTTTGCATCTCATGGGCCATTTGCTGTCTTTTGGCTTTTTCTTTTTCTACATAGGTAAAAATCTACGCACTGAAAATGTTTGGTCACTTTTCACTACCTGCTTCCTCACAGAACTCTGCTTGTACCCTTTGAAAAGCTTGCACTGCACTTGAAGCCGCCTAACATTTGTATGTACTAGTGTATTAGCAAGCTAAATGAGACATCTGATTTGTACAGGAGTGTAATGAGAACAACAAAGGGCCACATACCCTCAGCTACAATGATGTCTATAAAATCATGAATGTTTTAGACAAGGTACAAGTCTATTTGATTTGCTCAAAGTTTCAAGACCCTTCATTTGGCCTAAAGTTAAATTCTATTCAGTCTTAATCCACCACAGCTTTGTTAACTGACATAATCACTGCACTTTTAGGGAAATGAAGTTACAAAATCAAGAATTACAAGAAAATAATCGCCATAAGAAGCAGTTAGAGATGAAAGAAAACACTGTGTTCAGCTCATGTCTGTGATTAAGACCAGTTTCTTCCTACGTAGCTTGCACTTGGGTACATGCAAATAAACCTGCAAATGATAAACAGGTAATTATTAACTTTTTCTCAATTATAGATGCTACACTGAAGAAACAAAAATTTGGTGAAGGCGTTAAGACAGATTTTTTTCAATAAATTTCCATTCAGTTGCCATACTGAAAAGCTTCCCATAAGTTGCTAAAGTAATAGGCTTATATAGAGCAAAATATGTCATTCTTAGTGCACTCAAACTAATTCTTACTCAGATGTTCCAGATATTTTCCACTGCCTGAGATTTGTACAGAGAAAAGGGCAAAAAGTTTTCGTAAGTTTAACTATCATCAGGAGGATCAGAATTTGGAAAGCATCACAGTGGGAAGAAAACAACAGCAAGACACCTCACACATCTTCCTTTTGAACCTGAGCCCTTTTCTGTGATGAATAGCATTTCTTTGAGTAACCAGATGTCCAGAAACACTGTGATATCGGTCAGGATACATCAGTGGAGGAAGACCATCTGATGTAATAAGAAAGAGATAGTTGAGAAAAGTCCAAGGTAGAAAGCTCTTTGTTGGGCTGTGATCTACAAGGCAATCATTGATGATGTTTTAACTGGCATGTTCCTTCCAAGAAAGCAGCAAAACCCCAAGAAATGATCAGAAGAAAATATTTTGCTGAGGGAGAAATAATAACTTTGTTAATAAGAC
Source organism: Loriculus beryllinus (assembly GCA_039877255.1). Taxonomy (NCBI): domain Eukaryota; kingdom Metazoa; phylum Chordata; class Aves; order Psittaciformes; family Psittacidae; genus Loriculus; species Loriculus beryllinus. The sequence continues at coordinate 32,790 of JBCJKH010024316.1, read as the reverse complement.
TTCTGCAAAAACAAGCAGAACTTGTGCAAATAATTCACCAGGAGTTAAAATCAATACAACAAATGAGGGGAGAAATCTATATTCTTATGGTCTCAGCATTCATTGGATGTTTCTTGAAAGGGATTTCTGTTAAGCATACTGCCTTTATGCGAGGGATAATGTACTTTCTTACCTGCCCTAGCTGGACATAGTAAATATTTTGTGACTGTTTTTCAAAATGTTAATGCAAGTAACATTCAGTGTCAGTTTCTTCCTGATCCTGAAAATCAGTTCAATATATACAGCCTATACTTGGCTCCATACAGAAACAGGGAAGTTCTTTAAGTAGAGATGCAATTCAGGTGATCTATCAGCTGCAAGTTTGTCTAAAACTGCCACATAGCAAGTCAGACATTGCTTCTAGAGATGAAACTCAGGTGTTTGATATTTAAAGGATAAAAATCACCAGCTTGAATTCCTGCATTAAATGTGTCTTGCAATACTGGAGGCAAATAGTTAATGAACAGTTCATTATCCAGACATATGCAGACTTAATTTCAGGAAAAGCTATCTTTTCCATGTGAGCAGTTTGACACCACCACCTCTTTACTCCTCTTACACAAATCTAAAGGCAAATGCAGCCTCTTCAGACACTGAACTTTAGCTGACTTTTTTTTTTCCTGTCATCATCCTCCAAATGCTTTGATGTTACCAGAGATTACATGGGGTATGCTCAGAAGGGATGCTGGAATTATGCCCATCTCTCCTCCCAGAATGTTTAAGAGAGATGTGAGTAGAACTTTCAGGCTTTGGCTAAAGATGAAAGGCTATGAAAATACAAATTGTGGAAATGTGAAGAGCTCACCACGCACCCTATATCAAGTAGAGCCCTCACAATATTCTTCTGTGCAATACCTCACATAAAAATCTCCTCAAAGGAAACAGAATAATTAAAAAGTACACATATAATATCAGGTGTCTAGATTTATTTTGCAAGAATCCTGATAGCGAATGTTTCTCCCACTTCCCCCAAAAGGCAAGAATGTGTTATACCAAGGGGGAGATACCTTGAAAAGACCTTTTAGGAAAATGTTTTAATAGAAAAACAGACCCTTCCTGGTAATTATTAGTAAGATGCATATATTCAAAAAGGAAAGGGACTGCTTGAATTTTTTTTTTGGTTTCCTCTGGTTCACATGGTGAAGGAAGTCTGTTTTGGGAAGGCTTTTAAGTCTCTAGCTGAACATCCTATGCGTTCCACTGAACTCAGTACACATTTACTTTTACAAGCAGACTGACATCCTCTTCCTACTCCATCAACGACTACATGCATTATAACTGCAGGTGGCCTTGAAAGCAGAAACAGCAAAGTATCCCAGGAACAAGCACCTATAGAATGGTGCCAAGAAAAAAGACAAAGAAAGTTTTTTTATGGCTCAGGATGGTTGAATAGGTTACAGAGCTTTGGGCAACTCTCACTCATTATGTCTTCCTCTTACCTATTATTCCCCAAGTGAGGAAATAAAAGTTATTAGTGTACTTCAACCTTCTTTTAATGGTTTTGACTACACCACTGGTTTCTTCTCCTGACTGGAATAGCATCACACAACATTTCAGCCATTACTGGGACGCCATTCACGTCAAAAGGAGGCAGCAATCAAAAGTTGAAATGCCATGTTCTTTTATCATGGATCCTACTGCTCTGTACCAAACACACAGGAGACGAACACATTTAATCCAGCCTTTGCTTGTATGGAGCTTGTATTGTCATCCCTGTTCATAAACATGTAAAATTTTGTGCTGCATAAAGGTTATATGGAAATAGTGATTTGTACATTAGTCTTAGCTTTGCTTTCACTATCAAATATCCTCTCACAAAACAGTCAATAAACAGCACTTGAAATACAGTACCCTATAGTGCGATAGTATGCATTACTCCTGAGAAGTAAATAACCCACACTGGATGCCAGCTCTTCCAGTACCATGCAGGAGCTGGAATGAAACCCTGTAAGCTGCAGGTCTCAGAACCACATCAAATGACAGGAGAAAGCTGTTGCTCCTTTAATCCATACCCACACCTCATCTCTCGCAGATTTTTTTCTGCAGAGCCAACAGAAAAATACCTATCTGAATGTCCTTCTTTCAGGAGATGCTTTGTGACCAAACATTGCAAATAGCAATAAAATTGCTAAACTAACTGTTAGCTAACAAAGTACTCAGTGCAGCATTTAGGAAATTATTTTTTTATGTAATGAAAATGCTAAAAGTGAACTTTCCTCAGTCTATCAGAATTTTTTTCTCCAATTACTACATGATAAAACAAATTCTAACTAATACCTGTTGAGCGAGCAGTGTTAATCCTCCATTTTGACCATCTGCCAATGTAAAACTTTGCTCAAATTAACATTTATTAATACTGTGGGGACTGTGTTGGGAACAAAATCAAACAGCAATATCTAAATGGGATCACCTATTTTTAATTTGACTTATTTTTTCCATATCACCAACAACTGTAGGACAACAGAAAATAGCTCTTCTTCATGTTTTACTAATGCTGTAGATAAGTACAGAGCTGAACATACTGCTGCATATCAGGCAGTGCCATCACGCAGCAATTTCCATGGTACACAGTTTTTCCTGTTTGATGCCTCAGCAGAAGTCTTAAACACAATTCCATAAGGATCTTCTCATATAAGAATTTCAAAGCAGTCCAGAGAGAGTAGGGTTTGAGCGAAGGATATAGAGGCAGCTTTCTGAATTTTGTATGAAGCTCAACTGGTTATTTTCTGTATTACATTTGTCAAGATCATAGGTATACATCAGGTTACTCACCAGAGCTTCAGAAGACCATGGAAACTACAGATGCAGAGACTAATTAAAGAACAAATGTGCTCTTCTTATTACCAAGCCAGTGGTGTCCTAACTGTGGCTCACAACTAACACATTGTACGCATGAACCTCCACCACTTCTCATACCACAAGCAGTAAGCGAGGTAAAGCCAAGGACTCTAGAGAGGCTTTGAGGAGACTGGACTTAGATGACCTCCAGAAGTCTCTTCCAGCTCATGTGATACTATAAACACTGTCATGTTCCAACAGAGTGGTATGTGTTTAGTATTACTGCTTATAGCGCAGAAGAACTTAAAAATCCAGTATAACTACTTAGATCTTCACGTTTACTAAGATCTGGCTTATTATCAGGCTTTTTCTTATTAAAATGGGTAACGTTTTCTAAATGTATGACTTTTCCAAGTGGTGAGATTTAGTCTATATTTCTTGAGGAGAAAAAAAAAAAAAAAACGAAAAATCTACTATACATGTAGTGCTTCTTAAACTAATAAATGCTTTCTGTGAGTTGTACACAATTCACAGCCCTTGTAAGGCAAAGTACTTGAAAAGATCTAAGTTTGTGCATTTCACTATTACAGTGGGAAACATCAAATTAAAGCATTCTGAAGAAGGAACTAAACCAGCTTCTTCATACATCTTAACAGGGTCATTTGAATATGAAGTTGGGTGCTTTCAGCTGTAAATTAAATAATCCCACATTTATTCCAGAAGCAGATAGGAAGCTACGGAAAATCAGGCTGTTACGTAAACCGTTTTCTGCTTCTAAATAAATTTGCCAAGATTAAGAACACATCCTGAAAAAGAAAAACAAGCATATTGAAAAACAGCTGCTCCTGAAATGACTGATCACTTGTCTGGACTTTTGAGTGGGCAGATACTGGAATACATGTCAGTGTAATAAGTTCCGACTAAATCAGATGCAGTGAAAACATGGCTTACAGTAAGAAGTATGTGTATTAAATTATTTACCATTTTCCAGGCACTATCTTCAGTTCCTTTTATATTATGTTAGAATTCTGTGGGCCATCTATTATTTTCCCCAAGGCTTGATTCTGCACATATGAAGGCAATGTGTACCTTGTTCTTGACTTAAAGCGGAGAATTACTAAGTTGTGCACTTGATTTACCTAAAGTATGAAAACCACCTCAGGTTTATCAAAGGCTTGGCTAACACTGGCTAACATTGTATTGTCATTCTCACTACAGCTCTTGACCTTACCCACTAAGTAACCACAGCCACACTCACAAGCCCAAAATTTGTTCTTAATAACAGCAGTAAAAATCCAGCCTTCCCTGAAGCCAAGGAACAGTATTGTATCTGCATCTGTGAAATTTCCAGGGGGAAGCTCTAGCAAGAAACATCCATAGATCACCTAAAGGAGACTGTTCCCTCTATTACACTGCATCTAAGCAGAAACTGAATCATCACAACAGCTTCGGCTCCTGACAACAAGCACTAACTTCGCAGCAGGACTTTTTCTTGGACAACGCTTCTCTAATAATTCTCAGAATGAGATTTTCTGAGAGAGAAAACATCAATTGGAATCATGATATATTTTGGGGCGATTATTTAGAGGGAAGTAATAAAAATATGCCTTCAGACTCCATATGCCTCTAGCCTATTATTGCTCTGCCTCTTCTGCCAAAATGGTATCTGCAACACAAAAGACCTTACAACCTAATGCACTGAATCCAGTCAAGCATAAGCAAAGATTGCTATTACCTTAAATTTCTGGAAGAACTCTGCCTCATAGTTTTATTCTGAATTTTCATAGGAAAAGTGGTGACATTCGTGTACCTTTGAAGTGGCAATCAGCTGTGTGACTAATGCTGGGTGTCCAAACAGGAATAAACTGCAAGAAGTACAATTGTTATACTGTCTTGTCTCTTTTATGTATTCTCTTTCAAGCTACAACAGAAAGCATGCTTTGAATTGGGAATTCAGCAATCACCAAACTCTCAGCTGGGTGGCCATGACTAACCTCAGGTAATTTTTTGCACAGCTTCATCAAGAGAAGTAATAAGTGCCTGGGCAGAAATCTCTAGGCTTATGATGAGGAGATTCTGTTGGATGTGGGTGTAAGTACCTTCTAGAAAAGCTGAGAATTAAATTCAGAATATGCTCCAGCTGCCATTCTCTACTCATAAGAGAAGGAATAAGCCTGACCTGTGCTATGAGGAAAAAAACTACATTAGTGACTACCTCCAGGAGGTAACTTAGTGCTGCAGATCCCATGTAAGTGGATGTATCCCTGTAGACTGAAGGAAATAGTCTGAAGAATGGTATTTGAGATTTTCTCTCACCTCAGTTCAGCTATCAGCCTAGATTCCTTCTTAGCAGCTGACCTTTACAAATCTTTCACTTCAACCCCACTGTTGAATAAAAACTGTGTTCTGAAGTCTAATCCAGGTGTAAAGTGCCGTTATGGTGTCAAACTTTACTAAGTCTTGCCTTTAATTTCTTTTTATTTTGTTACCAAATGAAAACATCAAAGGCAAATTATCGAGATATTCCCAGCATAGAAAAACAGCTGTTCTAATTATTACTTAAATCAGCTAGTGCAGGTTCAGATATACTTTCTTTCCTAAGGTCAATCTTTATTTCTTTAAACAAAAGAAAAACACAAGATGAACAAAATATTTGGAACATAATATTTTATAATATTGTTATAAAACCTAGTTTAATTTACAGGTGTAAATTTTGGATTAAAAACATATAAAATAAGATACAATTCCAGCAATTAAAAAGATTTGTCAGTGAAAATTCTGTGGCTGCTCCACCCTGTCCTAAACATTAAAATGAACAGTAGCAGAAAGGCATGTATGATCTTAGAACAATTTCTTCTTGTTTACAATTGCAGTAGGCTAAAATGACTCATCGTTCTGTACAAAATGAGCACAGTGTGCTCACAAAAGATGTTTTGGTACGATCTGAAAAGTTTCAGTAAATGAATGTCAAAATGATATATGCAATTTCTTTCAATACAAATTTGAAAATCATGGTCCCTACAAGAATGTGAAAAGATACGCAATTTCATAGAATACAGTTTCATACTTACAAGCTAAAGGACAACATCTGGTTTACTTCGTAACTCTTCACAGGGCAGGTTTTACAAAACTAAAGACCACTGCAATCTTTGTGCCTCGGGAATTTCTAATATAGAACATTTTCCAGAGTTATAAAAATTACATGTAGCATTTAGGAAAATGTTAAGAACTCTTTTTCTCATTAATTTCTCCTTATACACATAATAAATATAGGGAGGTTTTATGAAAGGCTTCTATATTAGAACATAAAAGCATAATTTTTGTAAGTTTCCTATACTAATGTATATGACAGTTTTATTGATAATTTCATGGACAGTAGCAATTTGTGCTGGAAAATGACTCCAAAAATTAATAGTAAAGTACAATTCTGCTCAAAATATACCGTGGCAGATATTATAATGTCTATTTAAAGAATACATCTTTCCTCAGTTTAATAAAAATGTTTTATTTTCTCTTCCCTTTAAAAAACTACCATATATTTTCAGTAAGTTATCAAATCAGTTGGAAAATGATGCATACAATACATAAACACAAATTGCAATACATATTTTAAAAGGTGTATATATTACATACACTATAAAGGATTTAATTTATTCTTCAGCTTCAGTGCAGAAACACAAGCTGACTTCATTTGAAAAAAATGAGGTTAAGGGGCCTTGGAGAAAGAATGAACCATTCTACTTGTCTGAAAATGCAGTGAAGTAGACAAAGAGGCTAAAATCTTTGCTCCAGAAATAAAAATCAAATGGAAAAAAGATATGTTCCTTCCTGTAAGTATTCTCTGTAAAACGAGCTATTAGAATGAAGGCTAGCCCTCTCAGCTACTCAGAAGGAAACATTCCAGGAAAGTATTTGTGTTTTGCGGTAGAGAACACCAGCATGGAAGAAGACAGCTTTTGACTTTCTTTGAAGGTCATGAAAGGGGCAGACTAACAAGGATTTTTAAAAAACAGCATCCTTTCACATCTAAATCAAGGATCAAAACACTCTACAAAATATGCAGACAGAAGTGTTCCAGCAATTTTACCAGTGGTTTCTGTATTGACCAATATTTACACATAAATGAAGATTTAACTAAACAACCATATCAGGCCCATTTAGTATGAATGAAAAATCTAATCTAGATCAGTGTTCAAGCCCTCCCATGATATTAAAGATGATATTTTTTTGCTATGTTTCACACAAGAGGAAAACACACAGGAAAGGAAATCTGTCCTTGCCTTTGTAAAAACTAAAATACAATCTACCCAGGAGCTGTGAAATAGTACTTTTATTCCTCACTCTATATGGACCTACATGCAAGTACAAATTAGGGAAATGAAAATTATGGTAGGAAGCCTGAATGGACACTTATTACAGCTTCCAATTTTCACTAAGATTTATTTAATGAGTAAAAATACAATGATCCCCATAAAACCTGTGCAGAATATCAATTATAAGAAACTGAATGGGGTCAGAAGTTTTGGCTCTTTCCCTGTGTTTGCTGCCTTTTCTGTATGGGTTTGGCAGAGAAGTTCATTAAGTTCATAAAAGAATTTTTTGCTATTTCACAACACACCTCGTTATGAAAGGGATTTATAAAACCCATGCTGATTATAGCCATGGGGGCTTTCTTACAGAAAAGGCAGTAGCTGAACAGGTAAGATTCCTAGAATTTCAGGCAGAGTGTAAATGAGAGCAGAATGGCAAAAGATTCGTTAACTACTCTGAAGAAAGTCCCCTTTTGTCACTTTGATCTGTCACTGCTGGAAAAATCACTTATACCAAAGACTATTTCAGGAGGGTTGCTACAATTTTAGCCTTAAAAGAGGCATACAAAATTTCTGCGTCAAGCCACTAGAATTTATCTGAACTGCAAACCATCACTGAAAATAGCCAGCTACTTCATAGACAAAACAAATATATAATTAACTTTCATCGCTATTAAAACAAAACTATCTCAGCCACATGGAATAAAAAAAAAAAAAAAAAAAAAATCCCATATGAATTCGTGTGCTAAAACAGGCAAGTTTAACAACAGTGCTTATTACTTCATCAAAAAATATCATTGTTTTAATTTCTGTTTCACACAGAAAAATTCCTTAAGGGTTTTGCAGACTTAAGGATGAGAAAAGCTACAGAGTTTAAACCAATTTTAAAACGTTGTGTGCACTTTATTGTATCATAGATATGTACTCTATTTTACAGAAACAGTATCCAGTTACAAGGAGAGGAGTCAAAGTGCAACCGCTTGGCCAGACATCCCAATAACCCACCTTGAAACAGCTGTTAATTTAAAAGAAAAGTTAGAACAACTCAGAACAAAAAAAAACAATAGAGAAGTAAAACAGATGGAAGAGAGAAAGGGAAGAGCTAAGAATCTTTACATTAAATGTTAAATTCTTCTCTCATAAAGTTGATTAGATGCATTTAATACATAAAATCCTCCTCAGATTGATTCATTCCTAACTAAGCATTCAAATACATCAATTGATTGGTGGTACTTTAATCTTAGTATGCATTTATAAAAACTAAACAGTAATTAAAGCTTTATTCCCAAAAGCTAACCATATAAGATGTCACATTGTGCCGAGAGGCTGTACAGACCAAAACCATAATATCTTCTTTGTAAACTAAAACCATTTTAAAACATATAAAAAAAATATATATAACAAACATATATATAAAATATATATAAATAAATATATATAAAAATATAAAAAACAAAAATATAAAAATATTTATTTTAAAACTTAATCCCTCTATTCTGTAAACCATACTGTTTTGTGAGAACGTGTATATATGTGCTGGGACATGGGGAAGAAAAAGCATGGACCTAAGTACACAGGAAGACTATTTAAATATTTCTACTCCAACCACTGTGTGAAAAGCTCCATGATGATTCTTCAATTTTTCCAGAGTGTATGAGGTTAGGTCTACTTCAAACACTTTTCTCTTAAGCTGTATAACAAACTGTTGGGAAGAAAAAGATGAGTTTACTTGCACAACATTATAAATCAATGCATTTTATATTAAGTCCCAAATGACTGCCGACAATACAGGTGTCTATTATCATGCAAAGAAGTACCTGTCGTAGGGGTTGGAGAGGTAATCTGTAAAACACAAATTATAAGGAAATGCCAAACTGACCACAGGCATTTCAGGAGTTCTGGGAGTTTTCTGACCTATGAATCAAAAAGGAAGCAGCAGACCTAAGAGACTGTTTCCTTGTAATGTTTTACATTATTTAAACAATCTTTCTCTCTAATAACCATTAGGAATGCTTATTCCTCCTATCAACAAAAGAGAGATCTTTCCCAGGATGTTCTGCTTACCTAAAGCTAGCAAAAACTAAATTAATGGGGGACAGAGGTAGAGTAAATGCAATGATCAGTCTCATGTTTCTAATACAGTTGATCATGACCCTGAGAATAAGAAATTCCATTTTCCTTTTAGTCATGGATTTACTCTGGCATTCTAAGAAAATGGCATTCACAGTCAACCAGATACAACATTACAGAGAAAATATAAATAGCAATATATAAGTTTTGTAAAAGTCATAAATGTAGAAATGCTTGTGTAAGTAAAGAAATTGGCTGATCAGTTTATGAAAGATAAAGATGGGATTAGTATATGTAAGATTCAATCAGTAAAGATAAAAATTGGAGTGCATAGATGAAGTGCAAATGTGAATGCATAGATAAAGGAATTGTTAAAAATAACAACTTACTATATCCCACAATTGTTTGGATCTATTGTTACTATCTGGCAGATATACTTCATCTTGATACACGTATAGGACACATGGCAAGCCAAGAAAAGCTTCTGTTCTACTGTATCTCTCTATCAAGAGCACTGATGTACTTCACTGTAATGATGCACAGTGAGGGACATTATGGAGGCCTTTGAGTTCCCATTTTTTTAAGTTAAGAAATTATCCACACAAAAATACAATAAAAAAATAATATATGAGTGTAGAATCAATCACTTTGTAGTTAGGAACTGCTTAAGTTATCATTATTTCTGACTGTGTTATGATACAAACTTAAATTATATGGGCTTTTTTTCCACAGATCCTGTGATTCAATATCACACATTATGAATTCCTGTGCAATGCTGACGAATCACGTAAATTAAATGTTTCACAGACTGAAAATAGAGCCTGCTGTGCAATAATACTGATCGGTTACAAAGGTGCCTAAAATATATGGGAAATCTAAATATATGAAAAATTCAATGCCATGTTCAGTAAATGTCTCAAGCTAGACACTCAAAATTTACATTTATTTTTACCTGATTTTTCTGAACAGTATTCCAACTTCTTAAACAAGTTCCCCAGACTGCTGTGCAAGTCATAATACAAGATAGACACTATAAGTTTCCCTTTGGTGGCAAAATTCAGGGTCTAGCAGCCCTAAAAAGTGACTGGTTTAAATCACTGTTATCTTGAATTGAGATTACAGTAGATAGTGAGAACACAGTCCTTTAAATCTTTGTTTTCCCTTTGCTGAGTAAGGTTAATAATGTCTCCTTTTGCAGAGTTGTGGCAAAATGAGTAATATCTGTATCCTTCTAAAATATTACTGATGGATGCAATAAAAGTTGGATGTTGGAATTAATCACCTTCTGTGAAAGGCAGAATTTGAATAATGTGGAATATATGTGGTGCTGGACTGCTTCATTCTCAATGAAGGAGATTTTTTTTATCAAGAACTGTAACAACACTATGATTCACAAGAATCTGTCTTCTGTAAAAATTTTCTTAAAACCTGACCACATTTGCAATTTACTAAAATGTAAACTGACTACTACAGTAATTAAACCCTTGCTCATCACTCACTTTATTTACTTACTCATTTAACAGAATTTTTGTTTCTAAAAGCCTGGAACATTTTCATTATAAGCAGCAGGACCTTGTTTTGCATCCCAACAAAGGCCTGAAGAAAGAACTCTCTCCCTCCTTAAAAGCTGCTGTCTTACATGCAAGTTATGTATATGTTATTATAGAAAACTATCCACAAGCTTAATAAGAATATTTACAATCTGACTCAGAGCTCTGCCCCTTCTGTTAGACACTATTACATCCTCCCTTCCTGCTGGAGCTGTGGCAAGATTCCATGCAGTAATCATGAGACCCACAGGGTGATAAAACTATCATGAAAGTGGGAGTTCAGTTGGGGGAGATTCTATGCTTTGCTCTTTAATCTTTCTATTTGCATTTTAAATGTCAATGCATGCTTAATAGAAAAAACAGAAACACTGATGTAAACAGGGACTGACACCTTTCTCCAGTACCTATAAAAACAGTGGCTACTCTGGCTTTCTAAAGTCTGGGAAGTGTCTGAGAAGTTTATCTCCTACCGGTCTCACTAAGACATTCACTGCAACTGATACATCACAAAATGGGAGAAGGAGCCTGTGAAGGACTTTACCTGACTGAATCACTTTTTATATATTATATTCTTTTTGTATGTCTTATGTCTTTTTGTATGTCAACCTGTCTTTCTATATATCATATTTTTAAGGCATTGTCACAATAATTCACCAGCACACTAAAAGCAGCATTTCTCTCCTTAAAGACAGATTATTTCAGACCTTTGACTTTATAAGTTAGATAACAAGAAGAATCATACAATCGCAGAAGAGTCCAGGTTGAAAGGTGGCTCCAGAGAGGATCCAGACCAAACTTCTCCTGAAAGAAGGGATTTAGATTATGTTATCCAGGGCTCTGCCAAGCCAAGTCTTGAGTAATTCCGGTGAGGGACATTCCACTACTTCCCTGAGCAACCTAGTCCAGGGTTTAATTGTTCTCATGATGAAGAAAATCTTTCCTATATGCAGAGGGAATTACCCCTGAAGCAACTTTTGCTTGTTGCCTCTTGTCCCATCACTGTGCATGCCTGAGAAGAGAACATTTTCCACCACAGCTACTCTTTCAGGTACCGGAATACTGTGACTTGACTGGTTTCCCCCAAGCCTTCTCCTCTCCAGGCTGAATAACCTCCATTCCTCTGACCTTTCTTCTAGGGGCATTCTTTACCCACTGCTTTCCACCAACTTACTCAGGAAGCTTCCCTACAGTAGCATATTGAACAACACTGCTTCTGCATGTATGCATTTGGAAAGTAAAGAGGAATTCTTACAAAGCCTTAAAAAATAAAATCAGCTTCTCCTAATAGGAGTTAAGGAGATTTAACCTTAACTCTCTAAAGCAATTTAAAATTATTAATTTCCTAGAATTCATTTATTTCCTACAGAAAAAAAAAATAAAAATCTAGCCTTCAAATTAAACATCTTCAAATCTTGTAAAGTGCACAAGTAGGTAAACACGAGCTGTGTATTAATATGTATGCGCACAGACTGAAAGTCTGGATTCAAAGGGAGCTGGCTTCTGAATTAGTTGCAGAGATTTACAGTCCATGAGGACACCATGTGGAGTGATGCAGAATAACAGGCTTAGAAGTAAAGAACAATCAAAACTAGAAATACCTGGCTTCTTTTTTACATGTCTGATATCATTTGGGCCCGGAATTAAACTTCCTATATTTTGAAGGAAGAGAGAAACAAACAAACAGTACTGGAGCAAGAGAACAGAGAATTATATTGTTAGAGATGTGATTATTAGGATATGGTTCTACAGTAGTGCAGTTAAAATTACATTTCCACACCTTGTTCTTTCTTCCAGGCCTGGGTACAGATTTGTAGCCTAAGAGCTGGATACTCTTTTTACTCGCTGTTGGATTGTGACTGTCTCAACCACAGTATTTTAGGCTGTGTTTCACATGTTAGCTCCACTGCATCTTAAAAGGAGCCTATGTAATCTATTTGAATCTGATTTTGAGAATACTTGCTTCATTTAAGTTACAAGTTGTCTCCTATGAAGCCCAGGGCATCAAGTAGATAACCCTGTATGGAAACAAACCCTATATCTTTAACAAAAATTGGAAGAAACTATCTGTTCTGACTCCTTATGTTTTTAAATAAACAAGAAAATAACAGAAATAGTTCTAAAAGTCTTGACAAAGCTTCACCTCATTCAACAGCCACATAATTTATATTTTAAAAATCCTCTAAGAATGACAGCATTGAAAATACAATTAAAAATAAAAATGGAGGTATTGTCTGAAAGCCGGTAATGTGACAGTGTCATGTCATTGCCATTAAATACACCATAAGACACACTATTAAAATATGAATAGTGAGGAGGCAACTCTCCACATTAAGTGCAGAGAGGTGCAAAGAATCCCATAGCAACAGACTGAAATAGATGGATTCTAAAAGATGCAGACAACGTCGAGGTTCCCACAAAGGCCCTTCACAGCTCTCCCTCCCCTTTTTGAGGGGACAATCTGGATTGCAGATAGGGACAGAGATGGCAGGGGCAGATTAATTTTATTTATGGATCTTCCAAACCTATCCCTCAGAAGATGTAAATCTTCCCATGTAAAGAGATCCCATGTAAAGAACAGCGCATATATAGCCTACAATGTGAAAATACTAAGTCAGATTGCTTAAAGGCTTATTTCCCTTACTTAGAAAAAAAAAAGCTCAGCCTGCAAGTTATCTATACAATCTTTTCAAACCCAAATTTTAAAAACTGTAGCCGAAAAAGGAAATATTGCAAAATACAGATACAGAAGAGTAAATGGCCACAGAAAGGATAAAAATGGAGCCAGAATGAAAATTATAAAAATAAAACTTACTACTTCCATACCTTTTAGAAAAGTGGCAAAATGTTCACCATGTCATAACCAACACTTGCAGAAACCAAGTAAAATTTTAAAAACTAGCCAAATCAAAGTTCCCTGAAGGATTATCTTTTTTTTTTTTGTCTTGACAGTCTTCAACAAAGATAAGAAGACAGCAACTAGCCAACAAGAAAAAGCTATGAAGACAGGGCTAGGATCTGTACAAGATTAAGCTGTAGAATAGACACAATTTTGCATTGTAAGGTGGCTAACATTTAGTGGAAAGAGAAAAATACCCCAGAACTTGTTTCTCACTTGATGCTCACTTGATGCAAAGACTTGCTCCTGATAAACAGCAAGAAGCAGGTCTAAAACAAAGAAACCAGAATGACGTTTTGTTGCCCTAATAATGGTGGACTTCTGCTGTTCATTGTGCATAATGCCTATTGTGATTACTACTAAAAAGGCTGCAGAGATTCACTACTGCTCATTGTGAACAAGGAACAAGTACGGCTGGTCCTTAAATTGGTTTAATTCACTTATAGCTTGTCTTCACAGCTGTAATAATTTCATGCAAGCAATGGCAAGCTCAAAGATATTGCAGCCACCAGGAGTTCTCTTAAACAGTCAAGCAATGCAGTCTCTAGGTTATTTTCAGTAAATCTAGGATATTTTTATCAGCAGTGACAAATGCTAAAGGAAACATTAAAATAATGGGTCTGGCAGCAGTATTACAATGGTGCCATTTTTTTCATGTTCCTACCAATTACAATCTTATCCCTTAAATTATCAGTATTTGAAACATTTTAATGTTAGTCTAACTGAAATCCTGTTTTCATTTATTTCTTATCATCATATTGTGCTGCTTGTCTAACTAACATCCTGCAGAGGTGAACTCAACTGCTTAGTTAAACTGAGCTGACATAGACATTTGTTTGCTTGGTTCAAACACACAGAAATTGTATGTGTCCCAAAAGGTCTCACTTTTCCAGCTGTTTTAACTTGGTCTAAAACCTGAGTATTTCTACCTACATATTATGCCACAGCATCTGTATTTTAATTGCTGCTTCAGGTTCTTTAATCTACTCACTGTATTTAGGAATACAAGAAGTGTATGCTGGGTACTGTGCCTTTCTCAATGCTCTTCATTAATTAGTAAGCTTTTTCATGAGGCAACTCTGCTGTCATTGACTTCACTGGGAGGAAATGCAAGCTCATGACATCTCCTTCACAAATTGTACATTCCAGGGCATTTTAATGTCTCTTCTCTGGAAAGGCATTTCCTCCCACATCCTATGTCTTCGCATGTTTGTTCCCCCTCCCGGTACCTACAATTACGTCCTCTTTAAGATGGGATGGTGAAGTTAGCTTAGGAGACTCTTCAGTTACCCTATATATATATATATATATATATATATATGTATGTATATAAAAGGAAAAAAGAAAAAAAAGAATAAAAGAACATCTGATTTACAAACTTTTCATTTTCGGTAGCTTAGGCTCAGTTATTCAAGCCAAGAAAAATTAATCTTGCAAGAAACAGTATTGAGAAAAGTTCCATGCATTCTATTGTTTCCAGCTGGGCTTAGTGTGCCTTATATAAACTCATATTTTCTTAGGCAGATCCTCTCTCAAAGACATACTGGAAAAGGTAAGGCCATTAATCTGTGTCAGGTCCAGATGTGCAAGGCTCTGATGCCTAAAAGTCACCCCAGCTTATTTTTATAAACGCTTCCATGGTTTGTTTAGGCAAAGTAATGCACGCACAGTAGAAGAAAAACACTCAATGTACATCTGGTAAACATGTGATATATAAACTGTACATAAAAAGCACAGAGTTGAGGACCAGAGCAAAGGTTCAAACATTTGTTAGAGACTTTTGCTCAGAGATATAAAACCAGTAACAGCCACAGTCTTCTGCTCAAGTCTTCTAGAGTTTATAAGATTCAAACTATATGTACATCTCTGTATAACCATGTGTATTTGACCTCCAACACAGATTCTGAACAGCTGAACACAGAATACGGATGCAGATTTCTGTTTATCATCACCCCCAAAGAAGTATCATTCTCACTACACAAGAAGTTTAGAGTTTTTCCCTAATATAAACATTTAATGTTGAAAATAGGATTTTATTTTCAGTTGGAATAATGAAATTGTGTCATTTCACCATTGCAAACAAGTCATTTTTAGTACCATATGTCATTAAGATTTATAACCATTTTCTAAAATACCTGCCCTACACTTATTACCTTTTTCCCCTTACTAGCATTACATAAAATTGTTCTTCATCATATTTTTAAATATTTACAAAACCACTGATTAATTTTAGTCAGACCCTGGCCTACTCTTTCAACAAAATTAATTTAAAAGAAAATAAATTAAAAATAATTAAATAACTCTGACTACTTCTTTACAAATAAACCTGACATGAAAAATTCTAAGTACTATAAAACAGTGCCCTCACCATATTGTTCAGAATTTCCTAAGGGAAACTAATACAATATGGTTTTGAAGTTTTCAGAAAAATATTCAGGCAACCCAACATACTATCATCAAGTGCTGCCATCTTATATACCTGATTTAAACTGGTTATACACCCTACACAGTATGTAAAAAGGTACTTGCTGAATAGACAAAACAACCTCAGAATATTTGCTTGAAATCAACATCTAGGCTTTGGGGTTCTATTATTTGGGATTACATCAAGGTCAGCCATTAAGTTCTAGCTAAAAGAAGCAATTGTTCTAATAATAGAAAACAGCCACCACAATTTTTACAATGGCCATAGTAATACTGTGACACTGAGCCCTGCTATAAACAGGAGCCATGTGGCATGAAATTTTCCATGAGTATCCTAGGAAAGAAAACGCAGTAGTAAACATCATTAGTCAAGCGAGACCTACACGTCATAAGCAATAGGCAAGAGTCCAGGAAGGCCACAAGGTTAAAATGCTTTGTTAGAGTAATTATAGGATTTGAAGGATCAGGCTGAACCAAAAGATTTAAGGACATGGAAGGATTAAAGGGAGAAATAAATAAATTAAATTTAAGAGAATGAAGATAAAGAAGGCAGCACAAAAACCATATTACATTCAGTAAAGGTTTTTAAAGAAGAATTGTTAAATAAATTAGCTGCAATTGCAGGCAATGTTATATTGCTTTATTTGCTTGCTACTCACCAACTGAATCTGCAGAGAAACATAAAAAAAGTTTAAATCTGTATATTTCTGAGATTAAAGACCTAACAAAACAAGCACATATTTGAGGTGAAATTTCTTAACAACCTCTTTGTATCCCAGAACATATAGTCATTATGTATTCTGTAGCTGCTATGAAAGTGAAGGCCTGGTATACAAACTGCAGGTGAGAACACACCCACCACAGCCTATTATTGAAATCTGAAGATTCTTGACATACACACAGAAGATTCCATTCCAATCTTTACCTTATGCCACCAAGTTACATTTCATAAAGCTTGCCAAGCTTTTTTTTAAAAAAACAAAAAGCCTACTGCCCTTATAAACTACTAATAGTGAGAATTAGCTCACTGCATTTATTTCCAAGAAGATCTACAGCCTCTGTTTCTCCAATATTCTGGATGAGAAAAATTATTCAAGGGTTATGATGTCTGGTCGATCCATAGCTCATGAAGCAAGAAGTTGTCAGAAGATAAAACAATCACAACATAACCATAGATATACAACGTTAAACATAAATGAATAAAGGTTTGGTTTTGTTGGGTTTTTTTATGAAACAGTCACTCACAATTGCAAAAGAATATCAATTTCAGCACAGCTATGCCAAGAGAGTAAATAAGGTTTGAAAAATAGATACCAGCTTTTATTTGGAGTTACTTCAGCAGATGACACCTCTCTCTTCTTCTTTTTTGATAATGTTTAGAAATAAACAGCATCTGGCCATCTCAGTAAGGATGTCTGAGAGTTCAAGAGATTAAAAAAAGGGACAAAACAATAATGGGGAGTAGGGAGAAGAATCAGTTATTTCAGAAGGAAAGTAAAATGAAGAGGAAAGTGTTCAGTATGTAGATGCACAAACCAGACAAAGGATTCAAACAAATCTCAGACAAGAGAGAACAAATGAACATAATGTTTACTTTCGAAATTTATGTTTCTTGCTATTTCATCTTTTTAAAGACAACCACCACAACAACAATATTACCACGTTTGATCGAGCTGCACGGACCACTCAAAGCTGACCATGGTCCAGTGTGTGGGCACCACCTTCTGGTCAGCGGCGAGAAGGCAGAAGAAAATAACGTTAAAAACTAATTTCTAATTGATTTTTACCAGACACGGCATTTAACAGCATAATTTTGATGCGAAGATGAGTGCATACAGTTTTACTATCTCATCATGTTAGTAGTTGTGGGTCTGAAACTACGATAATTGTCATTCAGATGTCTGATTTCAAACAAAACCAGATACTGTTATCAACCTCAAAAAAATCATATCCTAGATTCTTCATACATTTTCTTAAAGGTCTTTATTAAGGCCTAGATGTTTAGTGTCTCTCAAAATTATCACCCTAAAAGAATAGTTTTGCTTAAGGAACATTAAATGAAGCTGTAAAGTGGTTGGTATTCATTTATCAATTAAAATAAAAGATTCTAGTTACAAATTTTAATTTTCAGTGTTACCTTTCTTGAATATTACAGTAGGGCATTCTTCTTTCTTAAGTGGCTATTTAATTGGGTTTTTCAGTCAGATAGCAAACTGCTTCATAGGATTACAGAAATTCAGACACTAGCCCAATTTACAGATTCTGTAATTACATCTGACTTTATTTCTACAATAGGAATGGATGCAGTGTTCAGGAGCACTATGTTACAAAGAATCCCAACTTGTCATACTGATTCATAACTTATTATTCATCCAGTCTGCCTGAGTTAACCTGTCTCAGACTGCAGTGAGGCAAAACTTTATATATTTGAATAGAGCATATCTTTCAGCTGAGCTATGCTCTAACCAAATATTGCCATCCCACACCAATCATCTTTTTATTAATAATGGACATTTTCATTTTGAGGAGTGGTAGGATTCTGGAGGATGTTGATACCTGCTTTTCTGCATCACCGAAAAATCAAGTCACTTTTCTTACAAGCTGCTGTCATTTTCAAAAAAAAATGTATCAGTTGTTTAATTTCTAAAAAAAACATCACCTCCTGACAGCTCACACTGACAAATTTCCCTGTGCTTCCTTCAGTGTGCTGAGGCCTGACAGTTAAGTTTCTAGTGGGATTGTTAGTCCTCATGTTCATTTGGGGCAGGTTAGTGATTAAATCATTCTCAGAGTGGGTTTTGGGATTTTTTTTAATTGTAAAGCTGATCACCAGTAACAGGTATGGCTACCAATTTCTTTCACATGGGTCACTGACCAGACACCAGATGGTGGAAATACTCTGTTCCTACTAATCTGGCCCAGAGTTGGCAATTCAGGGGAGAAAAGCTTTATCCCATTACCAACTGCCTGAGCCATCCTGTCTCACACCTGCAGGCTAAAGATAGTTAATAGTCTTGAAGTAACTACCACCCCCTCAAACATCCTATCTACAACCCATCCCAGGCACCTACTGGGCAGATCTCAGAAGACATCCATAAATGTTAGTACACTTTATTGAACTTAAATTCCACCTAAGAAGGAATAAAAAAGAAGCCAGGCTGGTAAAATAACACCACCAATTGGCATACTGCTACTTATACAACAGCTGGAAGGAAAACTTTCCTGCAAATAAAATATCAGGAAAAATAAAAGCTACAGAAAAAAATAGAAAATACAATTAGAAAATAGTCAAACACCTTAATCAGCTCTGAACAGTAGCACTAGGGTTTTTTTAGTGAACGTATTCATAGCATCCTTACAATTTTCTTTGTGCAAGCACTTTGTTTTGACTCACATTAAAGATGCTTCTTTTAGGCTTCTGTGTTGCATCCAAAATCACTATCAAAATTCCTACTTTCCACCACAAATTGCCAGGGCAACTAGTGTTACATTTGTGAAGATGACACAAAATATATAATTTGAAGTTACAGATAGCTGCAAAAGAAACAATTCAAAGAATTCCTGAGCTTCTCTATATTCAGACTCAATCACTGAAATTCTTTAAAAATGCAGATGTGTTTAATATCAACATGTGTTTTGAGAATATGACAACACAAGAGGAAGGAGTTTTAGTAGGTTATTTTTATATGTAGATATGTTTACATTTCTCTGCATTAGATCTGCATATATTTTGATCTATATTCCTTCAGTCCTGAAGAAAAACACGATTCAGATTACATATCATGATCTGATAAAATCCTATTACACCATAATTGCTTTATCTAGTGTCATGGGTTTAGCAGTAGCAGTCAATTTTTCTCCTTCTCTTTTACCCATCTGGAAGATTTGACTATTCAAACATGTCAAGCAGTGCACAAAGAACTCATTTACAAAGGAACCATGAAAGTAACTGTACAAAATGTGCCCTGCAAAAAGTGTAAGCATAGCTCCCTGGTGCTACCTTAGATGTCTTAGTGTTCATTCCTCACTCTGTGTTTCATACAGCTTGACACAGCAGGTCCAGAAAGTTGTGCAGCTTATGTAAGTGCTTGGTAAGCAAAATTTTATTTATGACAATTTACTTTATTCATTTACAGCTATGATGTCTCTCAGGACTGAAAATACCCCATCTTTTGTCCATAAAACCATCCTATCACATCACGTTATGTGTCATAGTAATGGTACCAAAAACATCGTTCTAAAGTAATTACATATTCTTTATGCTGATTCTTTTCCTACAATCATTTTTTTTCCTTGAAAATATATAATTAGGCCTTACCAAAAATTTTAAAATACTAAAAATCCCTCAAGTATACACTTTTCTATATTGGAACTGCAGCTAAAATTGTCTTGAGGTTTGAATTTATCAAAGTAATTATTTTAAAAGTGTGACATTTTCTTTTTTTCAGCTTCAGTAATAAGATTGCTACAGCTCTTGTGCCAAAACCCCTTGTTCATTCCAGTGTAGCAAAACTGGCTCCAGAGAATTAAAATAAGCAATGTTAAAGAAGTAGCATTTTCTTAATGAAAACTTCAAACACATTAGAAGTATCCTACAACTGTGGTATGCTGGCACTCCCCTATTAGCAGTATGCAGAAGCAGCAACAACTTTCCTCTACTGGTGAAATTTATATAAATTAAAAAAAAAAAAAAAAAAAAAAAAAAAACCAAAAACAAAACAAACATGGAAACAACGTGGAATCGGAAAAGAAAGTTTCAAAAAGAATATAATTTTTCAGTACTTTGCAGTTAATGAAACAAACTCTGATTTTTTCTTTAATTTACAATCACAGAATAGTTAGGGTTGGAAAGGACCTTAAGATCATCTAGTTCCAACCCTCCCCCTACCATGGGCAGGGACACCTCCCAGTGTTATTTAGGGAAGACAGCAGCAAAAAGTAAGTTAAAATAGGCTAAGGAAAATACTCTAGAAAAGGTATAAGGATGCTTAGCTAAGAGGACTGTTTTTTTCAGGCCCAGATAATAATGTAAACCAGAGAATGCATATCAAAAACTTGAAAGAAGTGGGAATTCTTAATGTAAATGACTGCAGCTGAATCTGAGGATGTATTAGCAGCTAGATGGTCCAAGGTCATTGCAAAGTAACCAATGTATCTTTGCAATTCTGAAAACAGAACTGGACCTTTGACAGAAATTACAGTACTATTACAAAATCTGACCCCTACTTGGACTTGCAGGACAGCTTCTTTTCAGAAGAGGTATTTAATAATCAGGCCCAGTAACAAAAATATTATTCTGTTTGGTACCTTGGCTGAACAAGCCAGTTGCTCTGCCCTTTAAAAGCTCACATAAGCAGCTCTTCTGCCACTCCTGCCACGGTCTAGCGTCAGCACCTAACTTAGCCACATTTAGCTGGCAATCTTTTAAAAATGGTTTGGTATTTATCCACATGCTCCTGATGAACTTCACGTCTGGTTTGGAAAGCTCAAGCATTTTTAAGTGTGCATCATCTGGTAATTGTCACATTCTCTAAAGCAACATACCATCCACTTCCTTTGATTATTTTTTTGGGTTTTTTGGGTCAGCATGCACAGCTCAGAGAAAATAATGTTTAAGAACCCTTGCTGACCTGGATAGCCACAGCTGACGTGCTCAGGTGAGTAAGAGAACCATGTATATATTAAACACAGTGCACACAGGACAGCTTGAACTGAAACTGCAGCACCTGCAAAAATGAAGGTAAAAGTGACATTAGGATGATTATGCAAACATAAAAGTTATCCTGCCATAGGAGACTAAGTCTGTCAGGCTAGTAAAATGAAATTGCTGAGAGGACAAAATTATTCTCTTATGGCAAACAGACTTCATAGAAGGTGAGAGTTGTTTAAACTATCAGGTAATATTGGCACTAGAATAGACAGGACATGAGTAGTTTTAGACCGGAAATTAGAAGGCACTTCTAAGCACCAGGGCATTTTTGTTCAAAAGGAGAGTGATTATGGTGAAAGACTCCAATGACTTTTTAGATCAATACGCTTACAAAACTTCTGAAATGAAACACTGTCTGACCTAAGGACTTGATTATATACTCGCAGCTCATTTTTAATGGTATCAGATGCCCTCTTTGTATAGCAGACTTGTGTCATAAGCTGGTATCCTATGGATCACCTTGTTTTAAAGTCTGTTAATATCATGACATGAAAAGCAGGTCACAAAAAGTGGTAACGTAGACTCTGATTAAATCCAGATAGTCTTGGAGTTGTTCAGACACTGAGGAAATATCTTCATAACCAAGTTACAATTTAAATTATAATTTAAATTGTTAATTTATAGAAGAAAGGGTGTAATTTGTCACAGTCTGCCCTTCTCCCCTAAAATTGAGAGACACGAGGCAAAAATTTCAACCAAGCCAAAACCTCAATATAACAGGGACAGATGAAGCCTCTATATAGGGATGCCGTGAGACTATAATAAAGTAACACACCTCAGATTATAATATATGAGGGGAAGGAGCACTAAGTGAGGGGAGATGTGGAATGAACCTCACGTTTCCCCCCATTTATCACTAAAACAAGACGTTCTCCCTGGCTTTAGGTGTGTTCTAAAATGTTAATCTAGATCAAAGAGAGAATTTTCGTGTCACCCGGGCCTCAGGAATACTGAATCTGCCCGCACTCAGCTACAAACTGGAGCCAGAGTGGGTTTGTCAGCCAGCTGAAACATTGCGCACTCGTAACTGTGCTTTGTCATTAGCAGCCTACAAACACGGCGTGGAGCGAAGGCTGCGAGGTTCCTTATACAATGTAAGTATTCAGGGATAATCAGACAGCGCACCCAGCTGGAATGATCCCCCGCGCTCAGCAGGGAGTCCTGCGGGACCGGGCACGGTCGCGGAAGCGAGGCGACCGGCTAAACACCGCCGCGGCCTGAGGAGGCTCCGCTCCACTCCGCTCCACCCCAGGCGGGTTGCGGGGGGCGAACGGTTTCTTCCAACGAGAAGCTGGACAAGACCGACACGGGTCACCCCAGCGCGCTTACAACCCCGGGGCGGCGCGGGGCGCGGCTCGGCCCGGCCCGGCCCGGCAAACAGGCGGGGCGGGCCGCCAGGCGGGAGGGCCGGGTGAAGCCCATGCGAAGGCAGCTGCGGCAGCCCGGAAGAACCACCTGGCTGCACACGGAACCGGCGACCCCAACCCGGGCTGCCACAGGAGGCGGGCGGGGCGAGGCGGGACGGGACGGGACGGGGCGGGGCGGGGCGGGGCGGGGCGGAGGACTCGGGCAGCGGCGCCGGACGCGCCCTCGGCTGCCGGGAGGTGTTGGCGTGGTCGCCAGAGGGCGCCGCATGTCCGCGCGGGTAGCGGGGCGTGGCGCGGCGCGGCCCAGCATGCAGCGCGGCGGCGTTTGAATGGCGCAGGCTGTGGGTGTTGGGTCGCTGTGCTAGCAGTGTTTTGTGGCTTCTTCTCACACTCGGCGTGCGCCAGCCCGGTACGATGAGCAGCGGGTGAGTGATGGGGTGCGAAGCTCCCGGGGCAGCGGCCGAGGAGCTGGTGCTTGGAGCACGGCAGCGGGCAGAGACCGTTCCTAGCGAGGGCGCGTCTCCGGCCGCTGAGAAACAGGGAGCGAGGTAATCCTCGGCGAGGCCTTGCGCCTCCCCGCTGGCTCTGGGGCAGCGGGGCGGACGGGGCGGCCCAGGCCGCGCGTTGCCTCGCCGGGGCCAGGTGCTGTTCCGGGGCGCCCCGCCTGGAGCGTGGGCTCGGGGTTGCGGGCTGGCCGGTGGCGGTGAGCAGGTGTGCCTCCCGCTACCGCGGCGACCACACTTGACTGCGCCGCCGGCACCGCGGGGATGTCGGCTGGCAGTGTAGGGACACCTGCAGTCTCGCCGGCCGGCCTCTGGCTCGCCTGTTCCGTACTTTGGTCTCCAGTGGGCGAGTTCTGGTGATCCTGTCTTTTCCTGAAGTGGTGTCATCCGCCACAACTCAAAAGCAAGTGTGTGCAATGGTGGGCGAGTGTAAGGAAAGCAGGAAAGGTCTTAGTGCTACCGAAGGGGAGGATAACAAGCTGGGTGTGAGGCCTCCTCAGGGATTTTATTCCATGGGCGTGACAGATTCCGGGGAGGGGAGGGAGGAAATCTTCAGACGCTTGAAGATCAGATCCTGTATTAATTGCTTTGTTAAAAAGTCTTCAAGCTTTTTTCTCAGCTGTAATGCTGGCGTAGTTGGTGTGCTGTTTAATGTAGAACTAAAATGAAGAAGTTCTGAATAGTGAGATCTGTTAAGGAGAGAGACTGGGAGGTAGCTCTAGAAAGTTTTTGTTGCTGCTTTTGTAACATATTGTGCTTTGGAGCAAGATTAACTAAGTCAGTTTGCTTAAAACCAGCTTTCTTCCATCTCTTTTTGGAACATCAATTTTGCTTTTCCCACTCCTGTGTGATTTTGTTCCTTCTATTCTTGGGCTATAGTCAGGGAAGGAATTACAAGGTATTTAGCCATGTTTAGTAGGACTAAAGCATAAGAGAAGGCAAGTTAGTGCCTCTTTGGCCTTGCTGATTGGAAAGAACAGATTGTTCCAGTCAAAACCTGTCACTTTAATTTCTTATTATCAGTGCATGCAGTTTTGTTTAAAATTTCTGTAATATCATTTCATCAAACTCAGGTTACTTTTGGTTTGAGTTCCTAAACTTTATAACTCAGAATTTTATTATCTTATATAAAATACCATAACATTATTTGTGTATATATAAAAAAATTATATGTGGCTATACTGATATATGTGTCATTCTAGTTTTGGGGACATTTGCCCAGTTATGATACTTCTTTTTTTGATTTATTTCCATTAGAATATTTTTAATTTTAACAGTTTTGTATGTTGGCCTTGTCCCAGGATAAAGAGCTTGAGTATAAATTAAGAAGTCTTTTTAAATGCTATAAATGAACCACATTGTATTTGAGGGTGACATTAGAAAGTGGTATGATCCCAAGCTATGTCAGATGTAGTCACAGACTGTGTTCAGCCAGGTCGGGATGAGGTTGATACCCATGCGTCCACTTAGTTTAGAACTTAAGGGGTTTTCCAATATGTCTTTCTCTAGGTTTGAATTAAAAATTTTTGTTGTAGGTTTTTGAAGCTCTTTAGTTTGAGCAATGAATAGGAAAAAAAATTTTTGAGTAACTTCTTAAAGCTGATGGCAAATACTAATGGGGAAGCTGCAGTGTATTGAAATTTTATTTCCTATATAACAACTCTCAGATAATGTCAGTAATGGATTTTTTCCAATGTAACTATTTGTAGGGTGTTCATAAGTGCAAATTCACAGACAAAAGTATCTTTTCATTAGTGAAGGATGACTTCAGAAAATACTAAGTCACTGACAATTAATATTACTTTATGGCAGCTTAAAATATCTGTAAATGGTACATCCAGATGCAGAAAACTGAATACTGGTTTATTTAACTTTTTTCTAAATTTTTTTTTTTCCAGAAGGTGGATAAAATTCATTTATTTAGACCTCTAGGCTGGCCCTACAAGGAGAGCTAACTCACACCTGGATTCATACTCAATAAACTTAACCAAATCTGACTTGTGGTCATTTTTAAAGGTTCTTGATGACTGCTTGTGCCAGAGGGACACATACAAATTCCATATGTAAGAGTAATAGGAAAGTTAGCTTAAACTGTAGGAATAAGCTAGTTTACCATAACTAGTTACTCATATAAGATTTGTCTTTAAGGCAGATTTAATAAAATTCCTCTAATTTTGGGCTGCACATGAAATTTTTAACTGTAAGAAATGGCCTGACAGGTATAGCACATTAAAAAATTGTGTCCTGTTGGCATTGAAAACATGCTGTTTATAGTGTTGCAGAAAATTTTTGTATTAGCATGCTCCTTGGAATTTTTACCTCTAGTTTTTTTGTAAGAGAATTCAGCATTTTACATCTAGTGAACTGTCAGCATAAATTACTAAACAAGAAGATGGATTGTGGGTTTTTTTTGTTTGTTTTTTAACTCAAACTGTTTCATATTCAAACGATGTAGAAGCCATCTAAAACTGAGAGACAGATGGACTCTGTTAACATTTGTCGGTTAAAATGAAAGGAAATTATGCCAAGCTTACAGAATCACTTCTGTATCATGACAGTTCCAATTTATTTTTGTAGACAGATTACCCTTTTGGAAATAAACGTGAAATAACCATTATTGGAAGTTTCTCATAAACATATTAAATCTGATAATGACTTGCAACATTAGTTGACCATTATTAGTTCCCTGATGTATACGTACTTTGAATACTTTCAAAGTATGAACTCCCCTTCTTAGAGAGTAACAGTTAACTCATCTGAGTGCAATATTGTCATCCTCGAAGTTGCACTTGATTTAAGGGGTGGGGGGAAAATGGAGAACATCTGCAATGGCTAGTGTACATAGGGGGCTACAGGAAAAAACAATTGTTAAGAATTTGGGCAAAGTGTAGGACGGAAGGAATGTTTTAAAGGGTAATGCCAGATAAAGGGTAATGCTAAGATACCTAGCTGTGTTACATTTGCTTTCCTGTCCTGCAGAGTATTGTGGTGTGTGTTCTGTAAGAAACAGATGTTATGTTAATACATGTGTGGATTACTTAACGTGAAGAAAAGTTTGTCCCTTTCTGGGGGCCGTGCCCAGAATTTAGGATGATGGGAGGGAGTGGTGGAGTTGTTAATACTTGCCTTCGATAGATACATGCTTGAAAGCCTTTTGGTGTGGCTTTTGTGCTTGATTCTGGTAGTTGTACTGCATCTGGGAGAGATCAGAGAAAACAGCAGCAGAGCCATCAAGAAAACTTTGCGTAGGTACTGTCTATTGGATGTGGGCACAAATGAGCTTACTTATCAGGATATGTGGCTGCTATTACTCTAGGCCTCTTTCCTGAAAATTGAGGAGAGTAAAATGAGGAAGGAGGTTTGGCATCTGCTATGAGAAGTCACCCGTGGAACGTCTGAAGTTGGTGGAATGTGAACCTGTCATCTTAATAAAATTGTGTATATCCATTCATAATTGCAGTGTACTTTGTTACAGTTGTAAAGCAGTTTGGACTTGTGTGATGAAGGACTGAGGCAGAGCTGAGAGGACTTGCATTCTATCCTTTTATTTTTAAAATTTGAGAAGCAGGGGATTGCATTGGCCTTAATGAGCTGCATGACATACTGTTCTGAGCAAATACAACCAGCTGTTCTTATCATAAGGGAATAGTCAAAGAATGCAAGATGTTAAAATATAGAGTATTAGATCCTGCACACATTAGTATCTAATAGCAGTTTTAAAATACTCTGTATATATCCCAAAATAACAGTGGGTGGTAGTGTCTATTTAGCTATCTCTAGGTGATGATACCTTATAGCAGGTAGGAAAAAGAAGTTGTGAAACACCCTGTAAAGTGCTTGGCCAGCTGTCATTTTATCATGTGTTACTAAGTCTTTGGAAGCAAGGTTCTTAAAGAGATGGACTAGGTTTGTTATAGCAGCATTAGATTTAGATCTGCCAGATTGTCTTGCTTGTGTTCCACTCTGTCTCTGGGCTATTCAGGTTGTGTTTCTGTATTAAATCACAGTCTTTAACCTTTTTTTAATGAATTCACACAGTCTACCCTGGAACCTGTGTAAACTTTTGGGTCTGCAACATCATGTGGCAGGTTCAGGTTGATTATAATATGCATGAAGATCCACCCCCTTTTGTAAGTTTTGAACCTGCCTTCAGCTTTTGACCCTTTATTCTTACATTGGGCAAAACAATGAACAATTTCTATGCAACTGTTCCAAGCTATTTGTTTTATAGACCTTTGTATTCTTTCCCCTCTCCACTATAGGTAGCCTTCTTTCCAGACTGGGAAGTCCTGGTCTATTCAGTTGTTGATTGTATGGAAAGTGTTTCATACTTCTTTTAATTTTGTCTGATATTTTTGTTTGTTTGTGTTTTGGTTGTTGGGTTGTTTGGTTTTTTTGTTTTGTTTTGGGGTTTGGTTTTGTTTTTTTGGTGTGATGTTGGGTTTTTTTGTTGTTGGTGTTGCTTTTTACTGAAAATTCTGAGTTGTTTTGTTGTCTTGTGGTGGGTTGGGGTGTTTTTATTTTATTAAGGGAAGAATACTAAGCCTTCACTTAGTATTTAAATACAAGCACAAATTAGTTCTGTTTATTTTTCTAACTATTGATCCATATGGTGCACTGAGCAATCCAAGTTATCTTAAAATAAACTGTCATATATCTTGTTGTGGGTGACAATTATTAGCTCATAGCCTGCGATTCTGTATGAGAACCCAGAATTTTCTATGCCTGCGGACACACAGGCTTTGTTTTATATTAATCTACAATCATTACTGCTGCTTATTGTAAATCACAGTCCTTTAATTCTTCAGGTAGCCCTCATCTTCAGTGTCTAATAACTTTGTATTGTCAACATCGGTTGCTCATCCCCTTTGAGATATAATCTATGAATATATCGAACAGCATAAACCAATGTAGATTTTCTGTGGGATACCTGCTGTGGCTTCCTATTTGGGAACTGCCTAGATTGTTTATGACTTTCTTAACTATTTCTCCATGCAAAGTCTTTCCCTCTTATCGCTTGTTTGCCTAGTTTCCTCAGGAGTTTTATGTGAGGGACTTCTTAAAGCTTTTTGGACTCCCAGGTAGATTTTTATCATTTAGTTGTCCTTTACCCATGTTGTACCTGATTTTGCAGGGCATGACTTGCCTTCACAACAGCTAGGTTGAATGTTTCTCAATATATTATTTGTTTGTGTCCAATAATTCTGTTCTTAATTTACAGTGTTTACTAATTTGCACAACAGATGACGCTCTGGATCTTCCTTGATGCTGTCTTTAAATACTGTTTTCCACACATGATTTCTTTAGGTGCTTTTTCAGCTCAAAGAGAGAGGCTCTGCACCTTGCTTAACAATGTGGCTATTTCATTATGGCTTATATTCACAGTTGCTTCTGCATCATCAGAGACCCTCACAAAACAGCTTAAGCTATGGAAACCTCTCTATAGGATGGTGAACACAGACATAAGGATTTTACTTTACTTCATCTGATGTTCCTTTATATCTGATTATGTGTTAGCCTTCTGAGTTTCTGTTCCCAATCTTTAAAGAAAGGTTTGATAGTTTTGTTGTCTTTTCCTGTTTCAGCTGGCAGGCTAGGCAGCATTATGTTCTTAAATGAAGTTTGGCAGAGCGTGTCCTCATCTTCATTTCTCTTGAGCACATTCAACTCTTTGTAAGGTGCTTTCTTCCCTTCAGGGTAGTTCAGATACCTCCAATTTGGGTATTTTGAGATGTCATCTTAGGCTCTTTAGAGCCCAGTATTAAACACTGGTATGCTAGTTGAGTTTCCTTGGTAAGGCATTTATTTCTAGCCTTCAGAATAAGTATTTCTATTAAGTAAAAAACATTCTATTTTAACAGCACTGTCTTGTATATTGGAGATCAGACTTCTGCTTACTGGGTAGCATGAAAGAGGAGGGTAGTTTGAGATCATTTATTAAACAAGTGCATAAGGAGGGGTCATGGTTTTGTGTGAAGAGTTGTAAGCTGTCAGTGTGTCATGGGATCAGTTGTGAAAGTTATTCTTTGGGAACAGAGATCATGGAATTTATTTATTTGTTTCTACCATCTGATGGGATGGTTCTGTGGTGTTTAGCTCTGGTGACTGCATTGCAGGTTTGCAGATTATCCTTGCTGTTCTCCTGGAGTTCACTGTTTTCCTCCCAGCTGTTTTATTCCAAGTCCTCCTAGCTTTCTGCCTTCAGTATTAGCCTGAATAGAAGACTGGATTTGTTTGGATTTTAGGGTTTTTACAGTGGACTTCTCTTTAGAAGTTCAGTTGTTTGCTTTTGTGTTGTGCTCTAAATTCAGCTTTTAATGTACTATCCATTTTGAGGCTGGATAACGTTTTTAATAAGCCTGATAAGCAGAGGAATGATTTATTCTTGTAATTTCTTCTAAGCTCCTGGGGGGGGGGGAAGGAATTACTATTTATTTATAAGCCTGGTGGCTGGAAGCCTTGGGAGTCTTGAGAGTTCACGGGCTGGCAACTATTCTGTCACCATCCCATAGTATGCAGGAAAAGAGTCAATCAAGTTGATGCATTAGTCTTAAGCCAGCTTTGTATCTGCAGATACCATTTGCAATGTGTGAAGTCCTTGGCCTGAGGACTCCATGTTCCCGTCTTGGAGGTTAAGGGTTTCTGATGATACTATAGCTCTTATATAACAGATCCTGTTCTAAAGAGAACTGAAGCATTTGAAGGTGGGTTTGGTTTTTTGTTTTGGTTTGGTTTTTTTCTTGCCTCCACTCTATCCTACAATATGGAATGAAATATGCATTATGTGAAGAATACACCTTCTACTTTGTTTTGAGCCTGCCACCTGTTTGTCTTATTTGATGGCCTTTAGCTACTCCATTGACAGGTCTTCTGTGGCTAGTAAGCTGTTTCCCATCTGGCTTTTTCCACTGCTAAGTGTCTTAGTCTTTGATATACTGAAGTTCTTAATGTGGGATAAATCTGCTACATAGAGGAAATAGGATAGGACTGTTGGTACTAACGGTGGAGGGCAGAAATTGAGACATTCATGTTGAGACCAGAGTTTTTCCACCTAGGGGGGAAAAACAATAAAATTGGAGCAAAGGGATGGTCTTTAAAAGCAAGGTAGCATATCATGCTAAAACATTTTCATGCTAAAACATGATGTAGTTCTTGAATCCAGTCTCAAACAGTGTCTTGTCTGAATCACTTAAAAAATTGTAAAACCGTATGCGCAAGTGTCTCAGTCTTGGGTTTGATTCTTGTAGAAATATTTGCATACTTCAGGGCAGAGTCTCTTGGACATTTTAGTATTGGTTAACTGTAGAACAAAGATTTTTTTTTTTTAATATGAAAAATAGCCAGTTGTATGCTGAGAAAAATGGGCAGGGGAGTGAATTTGCCAATAAATTACAGAGACGTCTTTCTCTTCAATTTTCTTTTTACCTTTGTTATTCTGATAAATTTTATCTTCTTCCCCCCACCAAAAAAAAAAAAAAAACAACCCAGGGATTATTTTTATTTAGCTGCATTTTCCCACTTGGAAACATTTGTGGGATTTTAATTTTTTTTTATTTATTTTTATTTTCCCCTCTAGGTTGCAGATGAAAGTCATAGTGTGGAATGTGGAGGAGTCTCCTAAATTGCCTTTTCCTTTACTTGAATTCTTGTCTGTGCAGGTGTACTAAGCTGGATTGAAAACAGAATCTCTACCTCTATTTCTTTGGGAAGGGCTAAAAACTAAATAGTAATTTTGAAGTGCTCATCAGCATATACTAATGATCTAGCTGCCATTTGCTGAAGGATGATGTCTTGGGTTATTTAGATGGAACATCTTGTGAATAGTTGAACTCCTTTAACTGTTTTGCCACCTGTATTTGAAGAAAGTTGACTGAAAGTTTTAGTAAACATAACTAAGTATCTTTCCCTTGAAAACAGGGATTTGAGAGATTATGGCATCTGAAGCCCACAATGTTAGAAGACAGAAAGTATTGCATATTGAAGGTCATCCCATTGATCTCCCCAGGAAAAGAATCTCTTCTTCCGCTAAAAAGATCATGAAGGAGGTAAGCTCTTTGTGGTTGTGGGTTGTTTTTTGTTTTGTTGGGCTTTTTTAATGTCCTCAGATGAAACTGAAGTAAACATTCAAACAAGTTCATGGTTCTGAGCAGTCTAAAACTAGAAGCACAGCATTATTGGGTATTTCATGTTTAGATGTGCAGTCGAACTTTAGCTTTAGCAGCAATTATGTTATGAAAACTATGCATTATAAGACGTAGACTTTTCAGCAAGGTCTGTTGTGCTATGGCAAGGAGTTTTGGTTTTAAACTGAAAAAGGAGAGATTCAGGCTGGATGTTAAGAAAAAATTCTTTACGATGAGGATGATAAAATACTGGCACAGGTTGACCAGAGAGGTGGTGGATGTACCACCCCTGGAGACATTGCCAGGCTGAATGTGTTTCTGGGGAACCTGATCTAGTTGAGGAGGTCCTTGCTTATTGCAGGAGGGTTAGACTAGATGACCTTTGAAGATCCATTCCAACTGAAACTGTTCTAAGATTCTGTGATAAGTCATCACTGCACAGACTACACAATTACAAGCATCATATCATCCATGTGAGCAGTAGATGCTGATATGGTGTTACTCATGCCTACTCTGCAGTCTGTTTAAGAACTGTTGCAGTAGAGGAATTCTACTGTCAAAAAGTTCTTTCTTGCCAGGAGAGCTATATAGCACAGGTAAGAGGTGAGGTAGGTGGAATACCTGCATTGAAATGGGCCTGTCTTTGTATTATCGTACAGCTGGATCTACCACATTGTCTAGTAACAAATATGCTTTCACTGGATTCTTGCTAATCAGAAGCAATTTCTTAAATCTCTTACCTGTGTTAATGGCTGAAGAGTAAGGCAGCAGAGCATGGAGGAAGCTTTAGGGAAGTAAACTTACTGCAGGATTGCTTCCAACTGTGGTAAAGATGCCAATATCCTCTGTTTGCTTACTGAAATTATGTATTGAAACCCACATGATTTTGAGTTGGTGTTAAGATCATAGCATTGTTTTGCTGATGTGCACAGCATAAATGTAAAGAGTCAAGTCCACCAAGACTTCCACCCAAGTCTTGGAAGGCAGATGCAGGGACTGTAAGAATGAAGACCTTAGGTC
>JBCJKH010024315.1:16856-36088 GCA_039877255.1 Loriculus beryllinus | reverse complement strand
TCTCGTGAGACCTCACCTGGAGTATTGTGTGCAGTTCTGGTGTCCTCAACATAAAAAGGACATGGAACTGTTGGAACCAGTCCAGAGGAGGGCCACGAGGATGATCAGGGGACTGGAGCACCTCCCATATGAAGATAGGCTGAGAAAGTAGGGGCTGTTCAGCCTAGAGAAGAGAAGGCTGCGTGGTGATCTCATAGCAGCCTTCCAGTATCTGAAGGGGGCCTATAAGGATAATGTCCCTCATTAGGGACTGTAGTGATAGGACAACGGGTAATGGGTTAAAACTTAAAACAGAGAACAAGGGAAGTTTAGATTGTATATAAAGAAGAAGTTCTTCACTGTAAGGGTGGTGAGGCACTGGAATGGGTTGCCCAGGAAGGTTGTGAATGCTCCATCCCTGTTGGTGTTCATAGCCTGTTTGGACAGAGCCTTAGGTGACATTTAGTGTGAGGTGTCCCTGCCCATGGCAGGGCGGTGAGAACTAGATGATCTTAAGGTCCTTTCCAACCCTAACTATTCTATGATTCTATTCTATGATTCTATGAAATTTGATAGTTGCTGTGGCTCAGAACTGCTGAGTACTTTCCTATTTCATGGAAGAAGGCCTTAATTGCTTATTTTTTCTGTAAACGCTTTTGGGTTTTGGCATACTACTAACAAATAACTGTTTCCACTTCTGCCTTATATAAGTAAACACAGATGTAAGTTAGAGGGTTATATGCAGTTTTTTCAAATACTCTAAATGATGAAATTTAGCTTATAAAGCAGGCAATTCATTAAATGCCTGCAGCAATGGTCAAAGCAGACTGGCCTGGATGTAAGACCTGCATTCACAGAACTGATCCAAGGAAAGCCATAATGCAGGCTTGCATGTGTGAAAGCTGAACTTTGATCATAGTAAACAACTTTAAAATAAAGGTTTTTGTGTTCTTTCTTGCTGTGATAGGAATAGAGAAACTTAGGTACTGCGTAACACATGCAGGCCTATGTAGGTCTGTCCGGCTAATCATATTAGCATGCAAGGTTCCCTTCTGGGCAGTGATATTGCCTCATATCAACTAGCATAATGACTGCTAAAGCCAAAGTGCTGAAAGTTTGACCCAGGCTTAAATTCAAGGACTTAAAATTTCACCCAGAGAGCACATAAAACAAACCACTAAAAACAACTGGCATTCCCAGAGACAAGCAACAAGATTGCTTGTCCCAGGGCATTGGGGATCCTGAAACAGATCCTGTGCTGTGTAACATTATGGAGTCCTCCCTTGCCATACAATCTGTCAGAATGTATTGTTGATTTTCGTCCACCTCATTGGTCCCCTTTCCTAAGCCTTACTGTAAGAAGCTGCGCTTAAACCATGACACATATTAAATTTTGTGACCTATGAATAACTCTTTATTAAGATACTTGAAGTGAGGCTGGCAGCTAGTGTAAAGCAGATTAGATGACATTATGGGTAAAGGCTTTGGTTGCTACAGTTTGGGCTCCTTTTTGCTTTTAAGTAGACCAGAGATCAGTTGTGTTAAGGGCAATCCCTGTTGCCAGCACTCTTGAGCTGTCCTGCACTGTTCTTCCTTAGGAATGAGGCCTAACTTTAGCTGTTTGCTGCTTTCTTCCTGACTTCTAAGTGCCTGCAGAGGAGTAGGTAGCAAGTAAGAGTGTAGTACTGCTTTTTGTCTGATAGGACTGCTGATTTTAGAAAGAGATGGATGTGGTGCAGATGTCCTGTATCCCACGGTAGCTGGGAAAGAAAAGCAGGTCTTAAGGGGGCCAGACTGCAGAAGGAAGAGTTGCCATTTTTCCTTCTGCTTCCTGAAGTCTTCTTGCTCCCTGAGGCTTCTCTCCAACAGCTGGATCCCTGTTCTGCAAAGCTCACTGTCCCTTCATCTGTCTGTGAAACAGCTGTGACACACACAAGTCATTTTTCCTGCCCCTAAACCTGCCGCACAGTGACCACAACATTAGAAAAACCTGTTGGATTCAAGATACTGAAGTCTTCAGACAGTTCTGGAAGCTTGTTTCGTCTCGTCATTCTAAAGCATCCCTTTTCACTGTCAGCATTCCATCCCTCTTGAGAAGTTAAGGCCTTCCCTGTCCAGCTTATGATGCTACTGTGCTGCTCAGATCTTCAGCTAATCAAGGCAACTAGGGTGGGATGTCAGTGGAGATTATACATTGTTAATAGCAAAACACTAAACTAGTGAGAGAGTAACTTAAATGGTGTTCAAATTGCAATTCAAGATGGGGTTTCCAGAACAAAAGTCAAGGGTTGTTTGTTTTTGGTTTGTGTGGTGGGGTTTTTTTTGTTGGGTTTTTTTTTTTTTTTTCACCCTGGTAAACTTCCAGGTTTTTACCTATCTTGGGTCACACGGTCTTTCTAGCTGTTGCCAAATTATCTGTAGGGATAGGCTATTTTAAAATGGTTTTGAAATTTCATTCTTTAGCTTAATGGGACAGTTTGCAGCTGTTGTTTTCTAGAAATCGTAAGTGCAACAGTTCCTGGGGTGAAGGGACTTCACCCCAAGTTCCTTGGGGTTACTGGACAACTTGAGGGACTTGTCACAAGTTTTCCTAAAGTCAACTGCAGACTAAAAGGAGATCTTTTTCTTAGCTCTTCAGAAATTTATCCTATGGGTAAGCAGTGTTTCAGACTTGAACAAAGCAAACAGGAAACAAAATGAATGAAGAAACAAGCAAAATTAAAGGTTACTGTAGTCAGACTATTAGGAACATGCAAAACGGAGCTGTAACAGGAAACTGTACAAATTGGATGAAGCTTTGGATGGCACGGTTTAGTGTGAGGTGTCCCTGCTTATGGCAGGGGGGTTGGAACTGGATGATCTTAAGGTCTTTTCCAACCCTAACTATTCTATGATTCTGTGATTCTATTGATGTCGCCTGTATGTTTCATTCTCATGTAACTACAAAATATTCAGCATAAGTGATGGCTGTACAGGTTATGCAGTTTCAATGCTTAACCAAACTTTTTTGTAATGAACTTGTCAGTGATCGAAAGTGCCATCTGTAGTGCTGGTTATTTATTAGGCTTTTGGAGCAGGACTCACCTGAATTCAAAGCCAGCACCTAGACCTATTAATATCTTTTGCACCTGGTAAAAAATACAACATTTTTTGACTGGTAAAAAATACATCATTCTCACATTCACAGTGACCAAAAAAGAAAATGCTCTGAAGTGACAACAGTAACATTCTTTTTGCATGTGAACTTGAACTTCTTTCAGCCACAACGGGGGAAGCTCTCCCTCACAGACGAACTCCACTGGGCTGATGGATTTATCATTGTTTACGACATCAGTGACAGAGCATCATTTGCATTTGCAAAAGCAGTGCTGTACAGGATCCGAGAGTCTCACATAGGAGCTTGTAAAAAGTAAGTGGCCTTATTTTTTTTTTTTCCTCAGCAAACATACAAAAAAGCTGAGAACTTATCTGTGAGCTGTAGGCATCCTACTACAATTAAAATTCAGCAGCATCCAAGTGGCGTAACACAGTACCAATAATAATGTACCAGAAGGTAAACTGTTGCAAATTGCAATCTATTTCACTGTATCCAAAGCCAAGTACATTGGGATTTTTGTTCTTATTTCTTATGGCATTACTATTTAAATAACTGCCATAAATCTCTCTGCTCTGATTTACATGGATGGGTAAAAAGCAGCACAGTCAGTCTATGCTTTTATTCACCCACTCTATTACCAACAGAGATGCACCAATGTGGAGGCTGAAGAAAGTTCTTCCCACAATAAATTAATCTAATACCATGAATGTCTCTGAAACTGTCTTTAGCAGTGACCCCAACATTATTTTTGCACATGGATGACAATATGGTAAGAAACAAACCACTTACTTTCAAAAAGAACCACTAAAACTGAAAGCCTGAGTACATGTGGTGGTGTTTATTCCTGCATCAGTCAGCTGAGGTGCTTCCTAAATATAAAGAAAGGATTTCATTCACATTTATCAGAAGTGGAGTGAAAAGAAAGCAAAAAAAAAGTTTTCTTGTGCATCTTGATGCATCTCTTTGACTACATTCTGTTATCTACAAATGGAGATAATGATCAGCTTGCTGCTTCATGAAGTCCAGGAGCTGACAATATACCTAGCAGTACAGAGTATGAAAACTACAGTGGCTGAAAAATACATAAATTCACTGAGTACAGGAACTAGAATGAAAACTTACTGATGGAGAATAGCTTGTCTGGAAAATCTTGACATGTGACTACAGCAAATGGAAAACTGTAATTCCACACGGCAAGGCTAGGAATTTGGCTTGTTCTTGTTTGTTTGCTTGTTTTTTCAAATGTCTATCATCCTGACCATACATACTTTTCATACACAATCTATATAATACAGCATATAGCACAGTATTGTAACATATCTTTAACTGGAACTTCTTTTGTTTCAGAATGGCTGAGTCATCAGTATTTTTGGTTGGTAATAAGCAAGATTTATGCCACATGAGGGAAGTTGGCTGGGATGAAGGACAGAAGGTAGCAATAGATAACAAGTGCCAATTCTGTGAACTGTCTGCAGCAGAACATTATCAGGAAGTTGTGACAATGTTCACGAAAGTCCTGAGGACTATCACATCAAATTTCAAAGTGAAGGAAAAGAGACGACCAAGTGGATCAAAGTCAATGGCCAAGTTAATCAACAATGTGTTTGGAAAGAGAAGGAAATCTGTGTAAAATTTGGGTTATTTTTGAGGTAGGAACAAGATGAAATAATGGAGCACAGGCAGCTTTCGGAATTCAGTTTCCTCCAAAGGTCAGTGTCTGGAGGAGTAAGACAGAAGAAACCAAAGGCAGGATACAGTAAGGTCAAGTGGACATGGTCTAGACCTAGAAGACCTGACCTTCTATTTCCAGTTCTACTACAGATTTACTGTGTTAGGGCTTTGTCAGTAAGCTGCTCCTCTCATCCTTTATCATAAATTCTTCAGAGGAGAGTTTTAGTCTGTATTTATTAAACACCAGCATGGTCTTGGATAGCGCTTCCAGGTGCAACTGAAGAATGAAAAGTTATTTCCAATAAACTCAGCCTTGCTGATTAAAATATTACTTCAGAATTCTGAGACATGGTTGGGGTTTTTTATGCAAGAACACTTACACTAAAGCAAAATACTGCTGCTTCATGTGATAATATATTTAACTGAAGGAAGGATGGGTCGGATCCTTGT
This sequence comes from Loriculus beryllinus, assembly GCA_039877255.1. Classification (NCBI taxonomy): domain Eukaryota; kingdom Metazoa; phylum Chordata; class Aves; order Psittaciformes; family Psittacidae; genus Loriculus; species Loriculus beryllinus. The sequence continues at coordinate 30,891 of JBCJKH010024315.1, read as the reverse complement.
GTGCTTAAAGGTGCCTAACACCTGCTAAAATTCATATGAATTAAATGCTTAGACACCAAATCTACAAGAGGTATTTACCTGCAAAGGCACCAGAAGTAGCGAAGCAGAAAAACAAAGTACTATTGTCTCCTGTTTCAGGTTTGGTGGCTTGTTTGGGTTTTTGGTGGGTTTTTTTCATTTTGAGTGGTGAAAGAAAGTAGAGAGGGTTGAGCAGGATAGGAACTGAAAAGTTAGTGAAATGTTAGTGAGCATCAGACTGTTTTGGCAATGTCATTGTTTAGTGAAATAATTTTATGGCTAGAGCCAATGTTAAGGCCAGGGTAACATCTTGCAGTGATCCCTTTCACAGACCAGTTTTCATGGGCTACAAAAATGTTTCTGTGCCTACTCAATTTTAGATGGGAGTGGAGGCTTGAAAAGTACACAGACTGGTAAAGAGCACAAGTTCTTTAGAGTGTCTGCCTGGATTTAAAGGTCAGCCTGCTGGCAAGACCTGTGCTCCTAAATTGCATAGGGTGTTTTTCTAAGGACCAATGTCTTTAACAAGTCATCACTATGGTATTGAAATGCCACTTGAGAGAGCACTAAGGAACATGTTAGCTACATTTTTCAAATGTGGATATTAAACATCAGACGGGTCTAAATATGTAGTCAAGTGACATTCAGAGCTCTTACTGAAGGCAACTAAATAAGGGCTTAGCCCAGTGTGTTTGGAAATGCTGTGCTTGTACAGAAATTATGAAAGGGAAGAGGAGCAATCTGAAGATGAATTACTGCTTCCTAACCATTTCACAGGACAGCTGAAATTCAGTCTTTGGAAGCTGCTGAGTTGAAGCCTACCTGTGCTCTGACATTTTACCTGCATTGAAATTTGCAGCATTACTTTACCAGTCACAGCAGAATACTAACTTTCAAATGTCCACCCCATTAAGATAATACAAACCCCCTATATAATCTCAGCATTACTGTTATTAAAATGTGCTTTCATTTTATAAGTGTTGACCAAAGATCACTTCTGTTTTTTTAAGGAAAAGATACTGTTTATTTCACTTGTTTTAAGACTACCAATATTGGAATATAGTTCTCAGTGTTGACAGGCACAGTGTTGGTTTACTTCTATGCATATGCTGCTCTGCCATATCAGGAGTAGTATATTTAACTATTAACAATATCTGTAAGATTGTACTTGAAAACTACCCATGTATACCCTTCAGCTTTCTAGCACACATGGAATTCCAGAACTACTGATAAGACACTTGATCTGTCAGGTAGCTGTATCTTGCCAGCTCTACCGTTACCAGATTTGAGAACTCTTAACTGTATTTACTACTATGATATTAAATAAACTGGATATAAGATGGATGTGTTAATGCCTTTTTTTTTTTCCTTTTACTGTGGCATCAAGCTCCAGACTTCCTTGCATAGCAAAATAAATGACGTAAATGGTGTCTGATGCTCACCCCTGACAGTGACATCACCTAGAGCATATTCAACTCATTAAAGAAAGTGGAAATGGAGTTATTTATTTTGCCACAGATTGCCTCAGCATATAATCCCATCCTTTCTCACTGAAAGATTTTGAAATCGCTGTACAGGAGTTAAAAGTTTCCTGCTGTCATACTTAGAAGTCCTTGTTTATATGAACTTTCTAGTTTCAGTAAAATTTTGACTGAGAAAGGCATTCAGAATTGATGTTCTTTTCCCCCTGTCTTCAGCTTGTTTTTACTTTAGAGAAAGTGACATAAAAGCAGAGAGATTCTACTGAAGTTTAATGGTAATAGCCCCTGGGTCCCAAATGCTGTCTCTCAGAGAGCTTTCAGGTTAGGTTTTTGAAGCTCTTTCTCACTATAGTTTTGAAATAAACAATCAAGACAAACACTACCTCAGCTCCTTTTCCTGCTTTTACATCTATACATTAAACTATTTCTTTTTGTAAATCCCACATTCACAACAGGGCAGAGGGGAAAATGTCACGGTAAAACTTAAAGCATGATAATCCTGGAAGAAGCAACAATTACGTAGAGTATTGAGTAGACAAACCAAACATGCTGGTTCTAATGTATTTAAATCAGGATAGCAATAAAAAAGGCAGATCATAAGTTCTGATGCTGTAATATACTCTGAGGAAAAAAGAAACTACTGCAGGTTTTCTAGCCCATTGCTAGAAGTTGATTTCTAAAACAATGGAAGGGTGAACATCAAAGTGCAAAGACCTAGTGAGTCACAATGGACAATCTTGTTGCTTTCCCTTCTGTCTATCTGACTACATTGCTTTGAAGATGATGCATCAGTAAATATATGAAGATGTCTGATCCTGGCATTCTGTCCATCTAGTAGGCAGGGAGAGGGATGGATACTGTGGCTATCACCATGAAGAGGTATGATGCCTTCGCTGATGGGTGAATACAGAAAACATAATAGTTTTTTTCAGAGGACACACTATAAAGAAAAGGGCATTATGGATACCATGCAAAGTAAAACCAAAGTGTAGCAAGTATCCAAGAATAAGCTAATTTTCTACCAGGGTGTCTGTTCGAGCAGGTGCTTTAGGCTAATCAAGTTTTCACATAGATCTATTTTGCTCCAAACAAACTCCAGCTCTGATTATTATGCTTGACTGGAACCCTTGCCTATCTGCTCTGAGGCAAAAAAAGACATTAAAAAAAATTAAAATGAACACAAAACCCAGACTACCAGGATACTAGAATAATCCAGAGCAATAGGAAACTACACTCTATATTTTAAAAAATTAACACTCTGCACCTCCTTAAACCTGGCCACAGGAGCACAGGCCTCTTAATAGCCTAATCCTGCCCATGCGCAACAAACCAAGGAAGCTAAATTTTGATGTGCTATTCAGCCTGTTTGAAAAACAAAGTCTTTGCATGCCTAAATGTGGATCTGGGCACCTAACTTCCAACTTTTATTGTTTTAAAACTTGGGTTGGATATTTCCCTAAAAAAAGCAGAGCTGTAAATGCCTAAGTGTTTGGCTTGGGGATTTTTTGCCTGACAAGTTGATATTATGCAAGACAGGCAGGCTATTCTGGGTAGGAAGTTATTTTTAAGCAGACATTACTCTTTTCCAGAAACAGACTGTAAGTTTCTGTCTTCTTTTAATTGCTTTACAAAGTAAATTGAGTCCCTCTGGTTACATAATTAATATCCACGTTTAGCCCTATGTATTTGACATGACTTGAGCCATTTACTGCTGCACTCATTTTTTAAGACTGGCTAGGAGTTCAGACATGTGTTTAATTCCTGCGGCATTTTTTTTTACAGTTTTTACAGCGGAGGCTTCTAACAGTACAAAGAAATATGTAGTACAAGCAAGACAAGTGGAGAACAGGTTTCTCATTGTGCGGATTGAGCCAAATGATCTAAGCAGGTCTGTCCTCTCGTACACTCCCAAATTCATAGTCAGCATCAAAATAGCACCACATCCATATTGCATAATAAATCTTACTATTTGAAATAAATATAAAGGACACAGAAATTAAAACAATTGACCTTAAAATTGTAGGCATTTGGGTATCTAGTGAAGATTTCAGTTTTAATAAACACAACTTTTTAAATAGGCTTTGCAGCAGATTTTGGTTGTATGATTTTAAGGGTCTTTTTTGCATTTTGTTTGTTTGGGTTTTTTTGTTTGGTTTTGTTGGGTTTGTTTTTTGTTTTGTTTTGTTTTTTTCTCCCAGAAGGGATTCCTAACTTTTCAGCGAATTCCCTCCCAGAATAAACTTTATTTTAAAGGTGCTGTGAGCCTCCGACAGCTGAAAGCTGCTCAACAAGGAGGAACTCGGCAGCTTTATGCTTCCTATAGCTCCCTCTCGTGGTCTTTTGCTCACACTTCATCTCCTCGGCGAGCAACGAAGCCTTGCGACTTCTCCTTAGGCTGAAATATCAATGCTAATAAACCCAAGAACGTCGATCATAAAGTACAGATAAAAACCCTCCTGCCTTCCAATACTATAAAATTCTGCTATCGATTATGCTGAGCTTAACAATATGACATTTCGTAAGCTGCATTTGAAAATATCCTTAGTAATAAAACTGCAAATGTTGATGAGGTTTTTCTCATGGCTGACAATCCTGAGCTCAGCTGTTTTGCTGAAATAAAGTTAAGCTATCTCATCTATGATGCTGAAAGATTTCCTGTTAATACACCATCCATGAATATTAATATCATCAAGAAGGGCTTGAAAGCTTCTATCATTTTCCCATCTACACCTCTGACCTCCACCTTGTCCTTCTACAGCTTCCTGAAGGTATTATCCCCAGAACATGACAGGAAGACATGGCAGGGAGCTAAAGCAGAGTTAGGCAAGCCTGTTTTTTCTTGTATCTGTAAGCTGCAGTACAGATACACTACTTCAACCTTTAAATAAGCAAGGTCACTTACTGAGAAGATGCCAAGGTTGGATACATCTGGCCCAGTGGAGGTCTGCTTCTTGACTCCCATCTTAGCTAGATGCCTTTCTACCAAACAATTTATCTCAAGGCGATGCCTCAAATAACGCAGATGAATCACTCTCCAAAAGTCATTAAACTCTCCACTAACTTTAAAGGTAATTAGAGTTGGGGATCTCTAAAGTTAGGTGAGATGAATCATGTTCCAAATATGGCCTCTTGGGGCTCTTTGCTAGCTATTTTGCCCTTCACCTTCAGCAACTACAGAGCTCATCTGTCCTACTTTACAAAGTCAATTGAGTCCCTATGGTTAGACAATTAACATCTAACTGGAGATGACCACTGGGGCATTTAACATTAAATTTATTTCATATGATTGATCAGGGTGCTGGATTATATTTGATCCCCGCTGAACTTCACAAAACACCCTGAAATCCAACTGTCACACGTTAAATTAATGGATGGACTGGAAATGAAGCTGAGGATAAGTTAAGTGAGTACTGCCATAGATTGCTTCCAACTTAGCTCATTAAAAACTAACTAGCAGACCTTGATGTTTCACTGCAGTTTGCAGCAAAGCCATATTTTAAATGCTTGCCTACAATAACTCCAAAAGCCCAAGGAGGAACAGAAAGATAAATCAGGTCCCTTGACTCCCAAGCTTATGATTCAACAAATCAGTTGTTTTCTGACTTGGAAAATATTTTTCAACAATTTGTGTATGAGCAAAGCTAAGAGCTCACTTTGTGACTTATTCTGATGGCAATTACTAGCCATATGAATGAACCAAGCTCATTACCTATAAATGGACACTATAAAATCTCTGCATCACATATGCCTTGACTTGCTGTTGGAAGTCCTCCTCTTTGTAGCAGGAGGATTTTGCAAATAGCTCCAGTCTTAAAACATTTCATAAACCAGGATGTTTAACTAAACAACAAAGTTGTTCAGTGAGCTATTTCCTTTAGACCACTGATGTGAGGCCACAGTCACACCAGTTTCTCATCGCATCTCCAACTATTACAGCACTCCAGTATCCAAACAACAGTATGAGAAGCCCAGGGGCATGCATGTTGCTAATGGACCAGATGGCTGCTACTATAGAGTATATACAGCAGATAAATTGTAAATGCCTTTTTCTCACTGAAGATTGCTATTTTTGGTCTCTTTCTTATATTCAGAGATTTATTTTTCTTTTTCATTAATCTTACAGGAAGACAATGCATTTTGAAACTTTATATTTGGCTGATATTTACTAACAGGTTCAGAAATTCTTAGTGGAAGAATATATTGAAAAGGCAGTTCAGGAAAGGTTCAGTGGGTTTCTAGGCTGGAGTCTGAGCTGAAATATTGTTTAATACTTTTTTCTACTTATACAGTCATGTTGTAGAGGAGAAATTCCTTCATAATTTCTTCCACATGAGGTATCACCAGGGTAGAATCTTCTACCTTGCAACAAGATGCCTACATGCAAAAAATCCTGATTTAAACACAATTCTCACCTACAATAATGGATTACTAGAAATATGTCTTGCTAGCGTATAGTTAGGCTTAGTTCTTCAAATTCTGTGCATGAGAATACCCTCTGAGTGATCTTTCCTACTTACTAATGACAAGTCACATAGGTAAAGCTACTTGTGTATAAGGGTTCTTATGATTGCTGGGCTGATCTAAATGGATGCACAATTATATGATTAAATACAACAACATTTTTTAGTAACTACATATAATTTTGGCTGTCACTCAGAATTCAATTGCATTAGATGATTCAATAAATTACTGAGGTAGTCTGGGATCTGTCCTATACAGACCTTAGGGAATACTGCAAATACTGAGCTAAATCACATAACTTAGATGCAAATGGAAAGCTTTACAAAAGAACTTATCTATACTCATCTTTTATAATGTTTGAAATCTCTTTCTGTTTGCCTGCACTTTTGATCATGAACACAGATTTATAATCAAATACTATTGTGCATATAGGTGTTTCTCCCTGTGAGCATACAACAGTGTATGCAGTTTACCCTATGTTAAAACCAAAAAGCCAGCATGTTTGTCTGTCCTGAATGGTCCAGTTTGGCTTCACAGAACTAGTTAAACTGATTTTTTTTCCCATCTAGCCATTATACAGTGCCCTGAAGATATTTTGTCTGTACTGCTGCTGTAAGTTTCTAGGGGCCACACCAGCTGTGCTCAGCTCAACAAGTTACTCTTTCTCCTTTTTGTCGTTGCCTTCTCAATCCAGCCTGAGCCTCTGGATCTTACTGATGAATTCAATAGCGGAGGGTATGTATACTCTGATTACTAATCCATAGAATATATATAGTACATCCTGTTATCATGCTTTGATCTGTTTTTAACAGAATGCACTGATTCATGTCTGGGAAAGTAGAAGACAGGGAAGAAATGTTTCTTTCCCTCTCTTCTTTTTCCATATGCATACACAAATGCACATATGATGTATCTTTTCTGTTTTCATAAATCCATGCTAACATTTTCAAATACACATATACCTGAACTGTGGTCAAAGTAGGGCAACACTTTTAATGTGTATATTAGCACTTGTCAGGCACAAGTCACAGGATGTATAGATAATACAGACTATGTATCAGAACTGCATTTCCACAGAGCATGTAGCCTACATGCAGAACAGGAAACAGAAAGAGAGATGCTAGTGTAAGAGAAGTTCTGAAGATTGTTAGTAAGAAGACATGGTAGCCAGCAACACTTCCCTGCAATTAACCCATATGTTTTCTTCCCACTGAATACAAATGAAAGGATTGGTTTTGTACTAATTACTTACTAGATGATGCTTTGGGCCAAAATTACCATCCAAGTAACACAGATACATTCCACACGGGCCCTGCTGATAATCACGTGCAAAACTGATCTAAGCTAAATTCAAATGAGCAGGTTAGAAATTAGAAGCAGTCCAGTCCAGTCTCAACTGTATCCTTCATAGCAGGTACGCACTCAAAGGACTGAGAAAGTGCACTGATTAATAAAGCATTTGTTTCCCTGGCTCTGCTGCTTGTCTGAAATTGCCATTTCTCCAGACCTACAGAACTACCTTGTATCTTTGTAAGGAACACAGACAGAGCCATTAGTCCAAATGCTCTTTTCCCCCAGAAATCCCCCTTCCTTTGCCCAGCTGAGTAAAACAGATAAAAGTCTTTGTTTTTAATTTGACTAAACTTGAGTTCAAATCCTGATTGCTGTTATTCTGGAACAAAACCAGAATGACTCCAGATTTACAGTGGTACAAGTGAGAACTAAATTATGCCCTGAAAACTCATTTTAAAGTCTCTCAGACACCTAAACAGATGGATAAATCAAGCACAGATTCTCAGGTCAACCTCTACCAGAAGGCAGCTCTCATCTTACGGTAGAAGTAAGTTGCTATGATAGCAGCTAACAATAGAAAGGGAGATACAGTAAGGGAGGAGAATATTTTTCCTTACCAAACTCACTTGATTTAATACAAAGTATGCAAAATTAATTATGAATTTGAGTGATACCTGTATGTTTTATAGGTTTATAAATTGATTGTAGTAAAATCTTATACATCCTATATCACTAGGTATTGTTTCGGCCTATTACAGGAGATATCTATCTAGAGTTGACTGAATTGTATTAATCTGATCCTAGTTTAATGATGCCTTAACATTTTTATGGGAGAATTTAATGTTTGCAATATCCATGTTCCTTATTTGAAAGTGTGACTTATAGGTTCTCATCTTCCTTAAATTATGAAATCCTTCAGCTAATAAAGGAAAATGATTATGGTTTGCAAAAAAGGCAAAGTCATTTAACAATCCATATAACTGTCTATTGTAAGTCTTTGCATAATAATTGTAATTTAGCTATTAGGAGTTCTAAAGGCAGTTATCAGTCATATGCTGCAATTCTGGGGAATAAGGAAAACTCAAATTATTTAAGGGCTTTGTACTTTTCAAAGGGAGAAAAAAATACAGCAGAAATCAATAATACTTTTAGCAACAAAAAAATGTTCTACTGAAATTATCAGTTGTTGATGGCAATTTTTCTAACTATCCAATATTAGAATTTTCAGCTTTCCTTCATTTCATTGTCACAAAATGATCTTCATTTTATACAGATACTTCTGTAAGCAAGGAAAGCCAAGTTTGGAATTGAACCCGCAATTCTTGATGCACGAGGTTTTCCATTTTCACCCTAGGTATATGAAAAGAAGTGATCAAAGAAATCAGATGGACTGTTAACCCAGAAAATATTTCTTTTCCAATTTGAAATTACTATCTAAGGTTGACTTAATATCTAGAGTATATCTTGACTATTTCCTTTACTAATAAGGAAATTGCACACTTGAATCCACCTTAGCTAACTGTGCGCGCTTTCATATTTCCTGCACTTTTGTTGCAGCTGCAGTTATAAGATTCCCTTCTAAGATTCCAACCCTCTTTCTTCCAACTCCCAGCTCTCCTCAGTAACAGCTGCACCGGGAAGGTGGACACCTGGCTGAGGTGGCCATCCTCACATCAGTCCCTTGTTATGCAGCAAGTCTCCCTAAGAAGCCATTTCCAGACACATAAGTGATAAGAACACAATTAGGAGCAGCCAGTACTTATTTACCAAAGAAAAAATTCTTCTTGTCCAACATGATCACTTTCTATGATGAAAACGGTGTCTGTGTGGATGCAGGCTGAGCAGTGGGTATAATTTACACTTGAATTTTAACTTGAAGGCTTTTAACACAGTCAAAAGTACATTGTAGAGACGGACTAGACATGAGGACTATGGAAAATTGGCTGGATAGTCAGGTTCAGAGGATAGTGCTCAGTGGTTCAAAATCTATCTGGGTATGCTTCTACAAGCATTTTGTCAGCGGCTGACACTGGGTCTGTCACTATGTAGCATCTTCATTGACAGTCCCTGCAGGAACAGACAAGGCACCCTCAGCAAGTCTGTGTATGACACAAAGTGTGGGGCAAGGGTTGAGATGCTGCAAGGCTTCAGAGAGACCTTTGGAAAGAGACAGAGACAACCTGTAGGACTGGGCTAACAAAGAACTTTCATGAACTTGAGCAAAACAAATAAGGAGCCCTACTTCTAGGATGCAATAACTCCATACAACAATATGAGCTGGATACTGACCAGGTTAGAGGCAAGTCCACAGAAAAGGAGTTGGTGGTCCTAGCGGACAATGTGGATGTGGGTCAGCAGTGTGCTCTTGTCACTGTTAAGGCCAATGGCGTCCTGAGCTGTGTTAGTAAGAACAGTCCTCAGATTAACGAAACTGCACTTCACCCTCTACTTGGCACTTGTGTGGCTGCTACTGGAAGACTGCAGTTTCTGTCCCTCCAGTGCAACAGAAACAGGCTGGAGTTAGTTCAGCACAAGACTGTGAAGATAGTTAAGGGGCTAGAGTATATTACAGGCAAGTGGTGGCACAAGAAAATGTGTTTATTTAGCCTGGAAAAGAGAAAGTTAAGATGGGATTTCATTGCCCTATTAGAGGTCTGTAGAGACCACAGAACCAGACTGTTCTCTGAAGTACAGAGCAAAAGGACAAAGGTCAACAGCTAAGTCACAGTAAGGGAAATTCCAACTGGATATAAGGAAATAACAGTAAGAGTGGACAGTGGACCCTCTCTCCTTCGAGATGTTCAAAACTTGATTGTGAAATGCTCTGATCAATTTGCTCTAACTCTACTCTTGACTGGAGTAGGGAGTGGACTAGGTGAATTCCAGCTATCCTGATCAGCTATATGACTGTTACATAAATCCTTCCTTTTCTCACCTCTCAAAGATGCAGTGGAGGTAGCACAGCTTCTAAGTTCCAAGCTAGTGGGAAACTTCTGCCTGTCTAAAAGAAAGACAGTGAGCTAGAAAGATACTTTCTGTGGACCAGGTTGGACAATACTGACAGTCCCTGGCAAGTTCTTAAGAATAGTCATGGAGACGTGTCAGATCATATAGCAGCCACAAACTTCTTCTTCCCTGCAATATCCTGTTGCAAGCTTATTTATAAAGAATTTCAGTGTAGTCTTAATGAAAACTAAGATGAAAAGATGAAAATTATCTAAACGAGTATGTCTTAAGTACAACTGTAAGAATAACTAGAATATAAATTATTACATATTATAAAACCACTGTGATAGGATAACTGTGCCTCCACTTCAACTGTGACATTTGTCTTCCAAACACAATGTTGTCCCACTCTGCCTATATTTGGCATACAGCATACTTTTTCTGTAATAGACACAGAGGTCAAGACACAAAATTGACAGATGTGCAAGGCAGACAGCTACTAACAGGCACTGTAGTGATATCCAGCATGAATGTAAATCTTGACATTCACCAACTACCTGTAACACAAAGCACCATTTAAGGACCAAAATATAGACCAACAAAATCATATTTTGAGTACCTTCTTTACACTCTGTATTTACTGTAGTGCTAACTATCTGTTGTTGACAAATGCTGACCACCTTACACACCAATTGATTTTTGCAATGACAGAATCCATTCTGTAGATGGATCTGCAGGACATACTGAGAAAACAAGTGATAATGGTCTAACAGAAAATGCATTACTTCAGTGAATTGCTCACCTTTGAATCACTTAAAATACGTGCAAAACACACACACAGGCAAGTTAAAAAATAAAGAGATGCCAGGTTAGTAATGGTGAAGAAAGAACATAATCTGGTTTCATGCATCCTGTGGCTGTTAAGTCCTTTGAGAAAAGCGGCTTAGAATCATAGAATAGTTAGGGTTGGAAAGGACCTTAAGATAGTCTAGTTCCAACCCTCATGACATGGGCAGGGACACCTCACACTAAACCATGCAACCCAAGGCTTCGTCCAACCTGGCCTTGAACAGTGACAGAGATGGAGCACTCACAACTTCCTTGGGCAGAACAATTTACAACGACTTGAGCGTGTAGATGGCAGCACACAACACATCTGTTGACAATGGAAGTCTCTGCAGTGATTCCCCTTACCTGCTGCCGAACCTTAAAGGAATTAAATTCAGAATTTAAGACACCCAGTCAGGTGTTTACACATAGATGTCTGCAAGTACACTGTTTGTTAAAATTTCATTGTCAATGGACATTTAAGAGAATCAGTAGAAATAAAAAGAGTGATACAGGTCATTATAAAATAAATATCTAATCACTAATTATCACTAATTATTGACAGTTTGACCCATCCCCCCCCCCCCCCCATGAGTTTATTGTTTCTCTCTTCTGATTACGGATTAGCTCGGAAGCCTAGTTCTTACATGTCCAGAATCAGATGAGATCAATCTCACTGGTTCTATTGCAAGCTTTTATCTCTGCCTCCCTCTCATATTCATCCTTTGGCCATTATTTCTGCAAATTTCTCTGCTACATTGTGAATTCTCTGATAACATTGTTAGCTGTGATTGTAAAAAAGAATAAATGGGGACATATCCTGATTGTCTGTATTTTTTCTGAAATTTCTGTAGACCTTTTTCAAAACAAGATAGGTAAACAGGTCTTGATTTCTCAATGGAGCAATAATCTGATAAAATGCTGTTCTCCTAAAGCATGTATTTTTGGTTGCTCAGGACAGTAAGACTAGGAAAAAAATCTTTGAAAGCAAAATGACTTGCAATGATGAATCACAGCTGAAAAGGGGAATATACCAACTCATCCTCTTAGCTGTATTGATTTCAGTGTACAGACAGCTCAACCTCTGATGTAACAGGAAGCACTGTCCATGGCATTTCCCCAAGGACTAAGAGGCTTTATATTATCACATGAGTGTCTCCTAAATGAGAATGAGGATTAATTTTCAGAACTCTGAAACAAAAACTTAAAACAAGTTTCATTTTCTCACACTCAGTTGGATTTATTACATAGTAACTCCCACCATTTTATTTTCCAAATTGCAGCAAATTGGCTCCAACTTTTTTGGCCTTATCTCATGTAATCTCCAGAACAACTCCTATTTTATTTTCTATAGTTTTTTTCTAAATTAAAACAGCAAATTATACAAATTAAATTCCCTTCAAAGTGTTCTCTTGAAATATGTACTTAGATATACTGAGTTGGAAAAAAATATGAACTCTTGATCCTTTTCTCAGAATCATAGACATAGAGACCTGAAGTCAACAGATTTTGTTTTCAAGTGATATAGGCTCATGTCTTTACTGTTTGAAAGTGATTGATTAAATTATATACAGTGCAACTTGAGATCTAGCCAAATATGAACAAGCACAAATCTTCTACACAAAGAAATTCCAAGAGTCCACAATATCTTCAACAAGGTTAGTGTTCAAGTACATACATACCATATATAGCACCTTCATGCTGACATTCACAATCTCCATTTCCTGTCCTTGTCTTTCTTCTTAATTTTCATACAGTTCAGGGGTGTGATATAACATGATCTATTGAGAGCACTCAAATGCTTCAAGCAATATGATTTTTTAATTGGCTTAGCAGTACTAAAATCTAACTTAGATTCCCATACAAACATAGGCTGTTTAAACATAGGTTCATGTTTAATATCGTTAATGAAAATAGTTTTTACACATGACACGCACATAAGGAACTCTGAAATCCAAAACAAAACAAAAGCCATATGCAAAGGAGGGAGTACTAGATTAAGCATTTACCTGAGTTAAAATCATTCCCTTATCCTGAAACTTGATCATGTTTATTTTGACTGAAACATGGAATTTTTTGCTCTTTGTTGAATGTTTTTGGTAGTTGTCTTGTTAAGGAGACTTGCAAAGCAGTTTCACACACAGTAAATTAAAAACACAGAGTAGCTGCATTTTAGTAGATACAAATGTTGTTAAAATAAGATACCAACTAAGCTGTGTTACTCTGAGTCTCTCATGAATAGTGTGTGTGTTGTTTGAGTATCACAGAACAGCTCAAATTCATTCATCAAGCAACAAGAGCCTGATGTTTTTATCACCTCACAGGAATTGTGATGAAGTTTAAGAATTGCATATGGTTTTATATATTTATCTTATTAAATCATTCCTTTAACATAAAAGTTTAATCTTCATAAGCATCTTCCTATTTAAGCAGGCTGGCAAATTAAAATGAATGCTTTTTTGAAGAACAGATCAAAAATACACTAGGAAATCTTAGATTAACTTCTGATCATGCATGAGATACTGCATGACTGACAGGCTTGCTCTTCATTCATGTATGATGCATATAAAAGATCATATTGAGCAATGTAAAGTGGTAGAAAAAATTCATTCATTCTGTATGAGTTTCTTATTTAAGGCACTGTAACAAGACCAGGTTTCATGTGCATATGGAATTTATTATCTCATTAAAAACCTATCATATTAAAAATATACAACTAGGAAAATATATCTTATTAATGTTATGGACTCGTGAACATCTGACAGTTACCATTTAAATCTTAAAGCACAATTAAAATTTCTTAATTAAAGTAGTTAATGCTATTGCAAATGCTAGTAATAATTTGCATTGTTACCATAAGAAGTAATTGATGAACTCAGCAATTTTTGGTTTTGTTTCTTCCAGTAGCTACTACCCAAATACACATTTTCCTCTGAAGTACAAGCTCAGTTATATATTAGGTGGTTTGATATACGTATTTTTGTTGATGCAGTGAGCAAGCTTTGCCT
>JBCJKH010024315.1:0-13188 GCA_039877255.1 Loriculus beryllinus | reverse complement strand
GAGAAGTAAACAAATTAAACTGAAACAGAGAGAGAGTGACCCTGGATAAGTTGCTTCAGCAACCTGTGCCATTTTGTACTTCCCACCTCAACTGATGCACTGGTTATTCTGCAGGCAGCCTAGGACAAGGTGCTTAGCTATTTATGTGGTCAGCTTGGAGCCTCTGGCTCCAAGGACAGTGCAAGAAGGAACAACTGGCAATAGGGTCCTCCACTCAGAGGGTTTCATAAACACCCTTTATCTCCCTTTTCAATATAGCTTTCCCTACCTTTTCAAAGCAGTAGCAAATCTCTAACAGAGGACAAGCACACTAATATAAAGGTACTGAAATTACAGATGTATCTAGAAACAGAAAGAGTATTTAGGACTAAGGAGATCAAGGTGCTTGAACTGAAAAGAGACAGGGTGTAACAGTTTAGATGGTTGACTTTGTGAAATTCTTCATTATAGACCCCAATGTCCACAGAAAACCTCGCAGAATTATTTGCTTCCCTGTGCTTGTAGGATTATGTTTCCCCACAACAGCATAAATACTGTGCTAAAGCATTGTCTCTCTGTTAAGTCATCCAAACACTCAAGGCAAACTTTTTTAAAAACACAAATCTGACTGATCAACAGTATTCAAATAAATTGCATTTATTGTCTACTATAGGTACCAGTCCCATGCACACTGCTCCTGACCCTCCTAATCAATCCTTTCCTTCTGCCTCCAGTTATATAAAACTTGATATCCACAAACTTCCCTTCCTCTCCCCCCAACCACCTGTTTCCTGGAAACAGGTCCTACAGTTAGGATATTTATCTCCCTCTTTTTGACAGGACTATACATGAAGATAAGAGCTCTGTTGGGATGCTGAATAACCTGCCTGTGTATGGTGTTGCTCTAAACATATGGCTATAAAATTCAGAACAGATATATCATTGGTGAAGTCCAGATAATTGATTCATAAGTCAGCTGCATCAGGCAGGTTTTTTGATGGTATCTTTGTAAATAGGTAGGTGCTTTCAAAGTGCCTGATGGTATCTCTCATACTGACATGAAAGGCATTTGGAGGTTGGAATATGCTCGTTATACAACTTGTATTCTTAGTGCAGTCCATGGGGGCTCTGAGCTTCTCAGAACTATAATCCAAATATTTGGGTAAAACTCGTGTATATTATACCATTAGTATTTAGTCCTTCAGTCTTTTTAGCAACTTACTAGATTTTGTTAAATAATTTTGAATTCTGCACTTCCATGTTGTAAAGAAAAAGCACGCTTACTCTTCAAAATTAGCATAAATACAAACAATTCATGGCATGAAATCAACAAAACAAAATTCAAGTCAACAAAAGACTGCCTGCCAGTCTCTTATTTTCAAACTTCACAAACCCCAGTTTGTACAACTGAGTAGAAAACAGAAAGCTAAGTCCTTCAGAAACAGTTTAATGGGCCTACTCATTCCCTACTAAGTGAAACTTTGGACCAAGCCATAGGGACAAAAAAAGCCAGCCACAAACAAACATTGGATGTGGTTCACACCGAGCACACAGGAGTGCTGGGCAGCCCAAATGACTTGGTTTACAAACATGAAAAGCAAAAGCAAAATCAGCAGCTGACAGAACTCCCTGAGCTTACTGAAGGCACTGACTGCCTTATAAGAGTTGCATGCGCAACACCTGCAGGCTACTTTGAAAACCTCTTACCTGGTATTGAAAGAGGGGATGATGTTGGCAAAACTGATAAGGATATTTTTCCTTCTTCTTAGATATAAAGGCTTAAATATTGATCTCTTTTATGCACACTTTCCACTATATACACATCTGTCTACATATAAGGCATATCAAATATCTCCTGCCAAAAATAAAAATATTGTACAGAAAAAAAAGAATTAAAGAGAAAGGGATCTAATAAAAATAAGTTATTTCCACAACTCCTAGGTTGATTAGCTGAGAAAAAATGCACATCTTTTAGAAATAGATGCTATTCCCTAGATGCCCTGGCTACTCATATTATGTACATCACGTCACTGACATTTTCAATATACATAAAATGAAACAGTGTCTGGTACACCCTGAGACATCTCACCTAGCACTTTTCACGCATGCAAATGCTCGCTACTACTTTGAATTGTAAAACTGTGTTGAATTCTGAACATACAGCTAAAACATTTACAAGCCCAGGGGCCTGATTCTGCTGTCACATCTAACTGTGTGCTAGAACACCCCCAGGAGGCCAGCAGAGTAACACCCCAACATTTAGAGAAGCAAGATAGAATGAAAATCAGTAGTTTGAAGGCCTAGTGGCATTCAAAACTGCCCATGTTAAGAGTTCTGTGGTGCTGTTAGGGAATTGCTTCAGGTGAAGCATGTATCTCCTTTGTTACCGTACACAAGCTGCATAGACAGTAAGTACACTCTCATCACTCTCCTGAGATAAGCTACTGAGATATTTCACTAATTAAAGCCAGCATTACAGTTTGCACTACAAATGGCGGGCAACTCCATTGAGGATGATGAGGCTCAGGCGGTATGTCTATACCCAGAAACTAAGCAGGGCCAAGGCTCAGGCCAAGGCTGGCGGTGCTTGGCTGCAGTGTCAGCGTTCTCATGGTGCATTTGGGCTTGCCAGGGACAGTAGAAGCAACTCTGACTAATAGCTGTGTCATTCTGCATAGTTTTAACCCAACAGATTGAGCTATTAGGGGAGATGCATTTTGCTTTACTCCATGGAGTGGGGTGCCTGATTTAAATGCAAGCTTAAAGGCAAGAACCCCTGGAGACCAAAATTTACCGTAAACTAGTTGCAAAAACACCCAATGCTAACTTTTGTGGATTTCACAACTGGTAAAGTTATCATTATTTCAGGGGTGCAGTTTGGGATGCCCTTCCTCATTCCAGAGGGGCAGACGATGGCTTCAGGGAATGCCATCGATCCCACCCCTCATCCCGGGCTAGGTGATGCCACAGAGGAGCCCTGCTGTAATGGGATCCGAAACGCCTGCTGGCAGCACGGCACACGGGCCTTCCTCCTTGTAGAAGTGGCTGGTTAAAACGCTCAATGAAAGCAGGGTTTTCCTTCCCTGCTCCAGCACGCATCTCCTCATGAGACCTCCTAAATGGGTCATGACACAAAAGCAAAGAAATTTTATCAAGAGAAAGAACACCCGATACTCTTCTCTCGTTTGTTTATCCCATAAGTTCACACAGAAACAGGAAAACTCATAATATAGCCATCAAAGGGCCTCTGCCCCCACTTGGCAGCATCTTTTAAGAAACAGCAGTGCTTAATTTGAATGAACCCTCCCATCCGCAGCATTATAATATGGGTGAAGAGTCTTTGCTGCTGACAGAATGAAAACGCTGGTTTTAAATGAACAAACGTGTCCAAGGGTAGAAATTCTTACACTCTGGAGTTAATGTTTCACTTTATTAATCTGTCTCTCTTTCTAATTCAGAGTTGCAGAGTGTACGTTTTAGCAGGATAAAAGTTATTTTCTCAGCATGCTCATAAATAAGCTTTAAAGCAAGCTTAACATTATTGCATCGATTTTAAGAGGCTAAAATATCTTTTTTAATATATTGCCATTTTGAGTACTTGGCAGTAGTGCCAAATCACAAAAACATAAGAACACACACATACATGTAACCATCTTTCTAAACAGCCTCTTCCTTGCTGTCCTATGTAGCATTTACAATAAGCATAGAAAAATACATCACTTTTAACTCAAGTATCTATGTAATTATTTAAATCTTTTCACAATAGGATGAAAGGAAACCACTTCTGATGTGCAAAATGCATAAAGCATTGATTCACCTTTCAACACAAGCTTAAGGAGCAGCAAGAGAGGGCACATTATCTGGCCACTTGCAAATGGTCCTTGTAGACTCTTGCCAACTTGCTCTGAAAAGCTTCCAGAAGTGCCAGTATTTTTTCCCCTGCACTTATCCGAACAGAATCTTCCTGGTTGAAATTCCAGCCGGGAAAAACTTCAGGGCCAAAACTTCTGTATGGAATAGAATGACCACTGCCAACCGTACACTGCTGCTGGAGAGGGATGGAGAATGATGCCAAACCCTCTGCTGCCTCTGCTGTTCCCAACAAGCAGCAGGTCTCTTTGTTTGTGACAGGAAATGCTTTCCTCCTCCACTGCAAACACTTTAAAAGTCCATCTCCTCAAACCACTGTTTAACAGGATTACCTGCAGAGCTCAAGGCAGGAGGGTGTGCTGAGCCCTAGCATTCACCTTCCCCAGAGGGGGGGCTGAGATCTAGCAGAGAAGTGAATTTAAATGGACTTTCCATTTTCATAGAAACAGTAAAGAGAAGTAAGGCAGAGACAGAATTTTTTATTTACACAGATCAGAACTAGATGAGAAGGTCTCTAAATAGGAACAGGCAGCTGAAGAAAATAAGGCTTGAAGAACAGACTGAAAGATTGTAAATGTTTAGGCCTTCTCTGTAGTGCAAGTTTACATCTTTTGCACCTTTTGTTCCACTAAGACTGCTGAACAGAACAAAGGACACGTTACTTATGTTCTCCTGTTTTGTCAGTGTTCACTGATTTTTATTTTCTTTAATAGCTCTTGCTCATAATTTCTAACATTTGAAACCAAAGTCAAACAGCACACCTTCAACCAGCCCAAAACTGCAAGGTAAGGGGAAAGTCCCCTATCTGGATGAAGCCTCATGGAGAGAAACCCGTGAAGAATTGTCTATATTAAAGTAGTATGTGCTACTGCTTTCTCATGTGTCTCCACTAATCCCAGTTTTAGGTTTGTAATTCAGATTAGAACCATGCCCTCTTCCACAGATACCACCATCCCCTGGTAGCTAAACTTGACAAGTTTTGAAGCATTTTTGCAACAGTTGTTGTAAGTGGGCTGCTGGAGTACTACATACCCTAAGGTGGCAGTACAACACCCCTGTCAACCATTCCTTCATTCTGCAACATCTAGGCAGAGTAGACCAACTGCTTCCCAAAAGTCGTTGCCCATCAGCCATCATCTTGACAGTTCATCTGACCCACCTCCAAACTGAGTTACCAAACTCAGGTCTCTGAGGGGTGAGAAAATTAGAGCTAAATGAGTTGTATGTCATAGTGAGGGCTGTGCATACAGCAACAAACACTCCTTTTCTTTTGGAGAGTTACATGAGTACATGAGGTTAGTCTTCTGACCTCCTCTGTCTATTCTGAAGTCAAGTTTCTTCCTCCTTTTTTTTGTCTGGCCCCCCAGATCCTTATGTCCTGAGCTCTTGTCTCATCTCATCAAAAGAAGACCAAATCGCTCCTCTTTCTTTCAATGTTGAACTGTCAGAATGGTGGCATTCACTATCTTTTGGATCTTTTTTCACTATCTTTGGATCTCAGCCAAGGCCCCCAGGGATACACACTGGTTTTGCTGTGGTCTATGGTATCTCTTCTAAACTTATGCTTCTTGTTAGAATTTCTGTGTGTAACTTTACAGCATCCAAAGTACTGGAAATCCTTTCAGTCACTAAGACTTAAATTTGTCCGTAGAGCATCCCTCTGGACAGTTTTTTACAGCTCCTTATAGTTCATCTGGACACCCATCTAACAGGAAATTCTTCTACTCTCGATCACTCTCTTTAAGAATCAGGTACAAGTGAAAGCCAATTCCAACTGTTTCTGCCTCACTCCCCCACCCTCCAAACTCTAGAGAACTCTGGAGAAGGATTCAAAGATGTGAAAAGCCTCATGAAAACGTCCTACACAAGCTGGATCACTACTGACCAAACCTCAATCTGAACTCTATTTCATCCCATGAACCTGACATGCAACTATTAAAGCTACGGAGGCACACATTTTTTTCTTCTCATAGTACTTCCAGGACTACATTACAATTCCTGAGTGCCTCACAGTCTATAATACATTTAATCTTAATGACATCTCTGTGAGGGGTAGAGGTGCCATAATTTTCATTTTGTAGATGGACAACTGGGGCACATTACAGACTATGGTCTTGTCTAGAAGTTATATGAGCAGGTAAAGTTCCAGATGGAGACTGCAACATCAGAACAAAGATATCTACAGAGAGGATTATATGAGCATATTAGAAAATTCCTCAGTGAAGCTACTAAACCTCAATAACATCCACAGTTTTCTGAGGGAAGCAATAGAGAACAACCTGCTGTGTGCTGGCACATCTTGTATATCATAACAACCATGAAGCCAGTGTCACAGGATCTGTTCTAAGCATACCTGACACAGCACAGTAGAAAGCTGGAATGTCAGTACTGTGAAGGCAGCAGAGATGTTTTCACTGCTGCTTCCTTTCCTGTCCCTGCATGGGTGTCTGGAGTAGCAGTGCTCACAGTTGTCTATGAAGAAGAGGGCTTGGGCTATTGCACTCTGAGGATTATTACTTTTTTGCTGCACAACTGAGAGTCTGAACAACCATACTTCTTCTTTCAGAAAGTTTTAATACCTATATACAGTGTCAAAGGAGTCCTCCAAAATCTAAGAGGTTGGGATTTTATGATTCCTTTTATTTATTTTTCTTTTTTTCTTTTGTCTTGAAAAAAATGTAGTCATGATAAATTTACTTAGAAACAAAAAGATTTTTCAAAAATACCTAATTTACAATGCCTTATCATATCTCAATGGCTGATGGCCCTAAGTTTGTTTTCCAGATTCCTACTCCCTGAAGAGAACCTGGGTCTCAGACAACTCCTTTTTTGAAGCATGGTCCCTTTAGTCCTATTAGGGTCTACTGTTCTTCTCTGCTGGCAGGCTTTCTCCTACTCTGGTCCAAACCAGATTTATAGTTTGGCCAGAGATAGAGAAAATCTTCAAAGCTAATAATACTGGCATTATCCCTTCATAATCCTTCCCAGTATGAATATTATATTTGCTGTTTTCCAGTCAGATGGTACCACTGTTGGCTCAAATGGTTTATTAAAACTGTTTTCTACTGGACCTACTTTGTCATGCACCATTTCCTGTACAATTTTGTGATGGAGATTATCTAGTCACACTAACTTGGTATCATCCTGTTTGCCTCCAACTCAAATGAATGCATTTCTGTTTCAGGTCCTCATTCCCAGTACTTATTTTGCTTTTGCTTCCGTATTATGTAGCAGCATCCTCCAAGAAAACTGGTACAAATTATTCATTAAGATTTTGACATCTACGCAGAGAAGCTTCTGAGTTTCTGAAAGCTGCATGATTTGAAACAATTTTAATAATTTCATACCAGTTTTTCCAGACAGCATCCTGCAGAATATTTTGATAGTAAATATCCCCATAAGCATACCATCATATAGTTTACATAAACCATTACAGCTCCAAATTCATCAGAAACACTAGGCTATCTCAATACTTTCTTTGAAGCAGTGTCTGAGAAAAAAGACAAACACTAAGCGTTTTTTGCACTGTTAATACCGTAAGTTAGGAATGCTATCATTATCATCATTTGCATGATCATTTAGTATTTGGTTGTGTGATAGTCCTGTTTTCAGATTTAGAAAAATCATACAATAAAATTGAAAAGTATTGAATAGCAGATTATAACCACCTGAAAAAGAAATCTGACAAGAAACCAAAATACAGCTTAGGGTTCCTATAAGCAGCCTTATTAAAGCTGTTGGCTCAATACTTTCAGATGTTTTGCAGAAAATAAGAGTATGTCAGATTCCCATTTTTTCCAAGATAAATATCATTTTAATGAACAAATATATGAACACACACTTTGTTGATGTTAGCTAAAATATTTAATTCAGCTACTTATTCTAAATGTCTGATTCACGCAGGAACAAATATTTATACTTAGAATAGTGCTGTAACATGAGGCAAATAACTGAAATAGGAATATATTAATAAGTGTCAACGGTATGGTGTAATTCCAAGAAAATACCTGTAACAATATAGCTAACCCTTAATTATTAAAACCATCAAAACAAAGAACACCAGAGGCTAAGAGCCCAAAGCAATATTTGTCTTTCTTTTGTGCATGAGATAATAATTATATAGATGCCTTTCTTGAATGTTTCATTTGGGTTTTTCCTATAAAAAAGGGTAATTAAAAAAAAAAAGCCACTTGACACCAAATATTCTTGATTGATTTATGAAGCTTTCATCAGATCTGATATCAGTTTCACACTACAGATGAAAAAGAAAACTTGGACAAGTTTCATGTAGCTTCCTGTTTCATCATAAGCATTTGTCATCGCTTCAGTAGATAAGCAAGAACCCCTTTAGCATTAGCTTTCTTAATCAGATTCCTACATACCCATTGCCATTTATTTTTCTGTGGAAATCTCACAGATTCTCTCATTCATTTCTCTTTCAGAAAACTAAGTTTTGACACTTACACCAATTCCTAACGTGAATCTCAATGGTAAATAAGTGACTAGCAGTTCCAGGAGAGAAAAAAAATTTAAAAAAAAAAAAAAAAACACAAAAGTAAAAACAAACAAAAAGCCAACCTCGAAAAAAATTAATAAGTCATAAAACACCTGGAAATTTTAAATAAACTACATGGGCTTTTATGAATAGAGCTTTGCTCCGTGTTGCAGAATGTCTTTATTTTTAGATGTTGCAATTTGCCTCTTATACTACTAAAGCAGTGAGGCCTGGAGGGATATAAGAGAAGCCCAGTATTTGCTGGCTTAACATAAGCATGCCCAGGGTATTTCTAAACACTGAAGTTAGATAGGGAAATAGGCTACAAGTAGATTTGCACGCAGAATCCAGTGTGTGTCAAATCAAAGCTTTAAATTATAGAGATAACAAGGCTGCATGAATAGCTTCAGTTAGAATGTGAAAGAGGTTGTACCCCATCACAACTTTGCTGGAACAAAGCAGAAGCACGATAGAATCACATAATCGTTTAGGTTGGAAAAGACCTTTAAAATCAAGTCCAGCCAGAAGTTCAAGCGAAGCCTTTGAAGACTAAAACTTTGCAGCTGTATGATTTGTGGGCACGCTATCTGTCAGGTATATTATCCAATTCAGCAGTGTTTATGTTATGATACATTCAGGCTCTGTTCAAGAGCACTGTTGTTTGTTAGAGAGACTAGGCTTCCAAGCCTTTGATGTCAGGTATTTGAAGTGTAGATCCATCCTCCATCAAGATTTCACAGATTATTCTGGAACAAACTAAAACTTCAGGCAAGCTTAGATCCACCTCCTAACTCACCCAAGGCAAGTGGCTAGGGCAGAAAACACAGTAATAATTCAAAATGATGCAAGCAACGCTATAGGAGGTCAGTTTCCTTGTGACCTGTTTAGACATTTCCAACACAAGGTTACTACCAGTCCAGTTTTGTTAGCCTGGAGACTTAATAAACCTGAGGAGCCAAAAGAAAAGCAACAGTTCTGTGTTTTGTCATCATTTTATGTAAACCCCATGTCAAACCTGAAATTTTCCAGGATAAATATTATAAACGAACTTAAAGAAGTTTGGAAAAAGGACTGAGATGTGATTAAAACAATATGTACAATTGCAGAAATCAAGCAAATCTGACCAACATTCTGGTTTTATAGCAGAATCAGTCATATATTTTTAAAGGGAAAACTTGAAGACAGAGAACATATTTTATTAGACCCAACAGCATAGCTGGAAAAATGAGATCAACTTTTGGGCACTCAGCCCTTCTTTGGAACTGAAGCAGAGTAACAGCCTATTACTGCTTCACCAAAAATGGAGGGGAAAAATACCTCAGTAATTCGTTCAAACACTTTTACATAAACTGGCCCTACAACAAGCTCAATTTCCTCTATGTGAATTATTTTCTGGGAGGTTGGAGACCTTGGCTGCCTCCTGAACCCTTCTGTTGGTTTTTCAGCAGCACTAAAATCTACCTCCTCAGGAAGGGAAAGATGCCTGTTGTACATGAGCTCTATGCATGTACTTTTGCAAAGAAGAGAAAGGACAACCCATGTGCCTTGGTGAATGGCTGTACATGAAAGCGTGTTCTGTTAAGACAAAAATAGAGATGTTTTAGTCTTTACTTGGTTTTGCATCCTGACCACCAAAATAGTGAAGGGACTTAAGAGTAAAAATAGCAATGGTTCAGCCAGTACATTAAAAACCACAAGACCCATTAAATGGAGTTTCTAATAAAAATTCTTCCTAACTGGTTAATTGCAGTTGCTAAATGATTTCTTTTTATAGTAAAAGCTTTATAATTAACAAGCCAGACATTGATTTCTAGTCATTATCAATTTCTCTATGATTATTATTGCTTCTATAATAATCTTCACTGTATTAACATAGATTAAGAAGCTCTTTAAAATAGAGCAGCTTCATTAGCTCTTGCTATCACAGGAGGACCTGCAGAACTCCACACTTCAGTTAACCACCATGCAGAAGCAGAAAATATATGCTGCAAGACTCTATTCCTAGGGGCTGACGTGAATGGAGGAGCATGAGAAAACTCGGCACCCAACTCCGAGCGCTTAACTCCCAGTCAGTAAAGCTTCTAAAATCATTAACTTGGACAGCCATGTTAACAATATTTTTGTGTTAATCTTTATTGCTACATTAATAAAACATCTTTTATCCTATAGACCTAGTACATTTGAAAAACTTCATAAATTCAATTGCAAAACTGGAATAATTTCAGCTGGATAAATGAAAGTGTGCTAAAAGAGCCTTTGAAAAACACAGGAATTTAACAAAACACAATAGCATAGGAGAGGAGATGAACAGCTCACTTTTTGTAAACCTCCTGGCTTTCAGGCATTAAAACTACACTGACTGAAGCAGGAGTTGGGATAGCATCCGAGACACACCATTTTGCTCTTATGAAATGTGCCAAGGAATCTTTGCAGACTAAGAGGCTATTTTTCACCAAAAAGGATAGCACCTTCCTCCTACTTTTTGCTTCATCTTTCCCATGGAGATATGCTAATATTTATAATAGTTATGGCTGTCCTTTGGACACAGATCACTCATTTCTGCCTGCAAATAACTGAATTCAGTGAAAGTTTTAGTACACTTTATTTTATTTTAAAGTTCTACTGACTGCTTTGCGCTGACATTCTGATGCATGATTCATATAGCTGCAAAGTCATGTAGAAGGCTGGCAACAGGAGAACACTTTTTTAAGCTATGCAAAAGTTATTTCAGATATAGTTCTCAGATTAATTAATTAATAACATACAGAATATCACTGAATTATTCGTGTTTTGGGTGACTATTCTTCTCAGACATTCCAAGTGATCTCACTCAACTCTTCTTCATAAATTTGCAGAAGAAATCAAAACCACGGCTTAATGGAAAAGGGTTTTGAAAATATTGTGTGATGCTTTATACAGTAAAAGTAACAGATGAAGCCATTGTATGCAGCTCTTCAATGACACGACACAAGCTTACAACATCCGAATCTCGACTTCCCCACATTCCCAAATATGTTGTGTTATGAAGACCTGGTTTGGTCTGCCACTAAGACTAGAATAGCTGGGCAATTTAGAGCTTTTTAAATGCTGAAACTGAGTTGACCTCAGACCTATCCTTCTGCCCTTACTCATTTTACTTAAATTTTGGAATTGTGGATGACAGAATAAAAGAAACTGCATGTACTAAAAGAGAACTGTACTGATGGAATAAAAACAGCTTTTTTTTTTTTTAAATAACTTCTTGTATTTGGCATATTGCCTCTATTTTTCACCACAGTTCAAAAAAGGAGATCTTTTAGAGCCACTTTATCTACAGGTTATCTACAATAACCTTTTCTACTTAATAGATTTACTATCCTAACTCTGGCTGAAACAATGCTCAGCCTTCTCTTTGCTTCTGCAGGAACAAGTAGATAGGATTCCACCTACCCTGTCCCAAAACTGGTCAAATGCTAAAGGACAATTTTTGCTGTTTTCTGTGATCTGTCCAAGTTCATCAAGAACTGTTAGATTAATGCAATGCTTTTTAAATTCTCAGAAATCTCAATCCAGCACAAAGAAAATAAGCAGAAAAACCTTGCTCCTTTCATAGTTCTTCTCCATTGAAAGTGGCACAAATATGGAAAATTATACAGGAGGTACAAAGTGATGGAAGATCAGATCCTTGGAGAGGCTGTTCAAGGAAATGCCACACACATGCTTAGCTTTAAAGTAAACCTAAGCTAATTATTAATTTATCAAGATCTCGATGTGAAGATGAGGGACCTGAGCAGGGGGGTGGTAGATTTCTTGGATAAAGCCTTCAAAAGAGAAGAGGGTGGGATTTGGCATTCATTTTCCAGAAATCCGGATTGGTGGTCAGCAGTTAGAGATAAAATAATAATTCAAAATTAATCACAGTATTTAACAAGTATTTGGTCATCTTGAATACATTTTTCTGATGCTGCACAGTGATTTATGTGCCTAAATCCACATGAGAGTATGTTAAATATACCTACTGTGTTCAATGCAAGACTATGCAGAAACAGAGGAGGTATCAGAGAGCTCTGAACTAACTAGCTCTGGAACTGGTAGCACTAACTTGCTCAGAAGCAGGCTACTTTGCTTTGCTGTGAGGCAAGGTTAATTTGCCTAAGCCCAGTTTCCTGTTACCCTGCATACAAGCAGAACTAAACATTGTGCCAACTGCATGGAACTGGTTTGTGGCCATGCAGAT
The DNA here is from genome assembly GCA_039877255.1 of Loriculus beryllinus. Lineage (NCBI taxonomy): Eukaryota > Metazoa > Chordata > Aves > Psittaciformes > Psittacidae > Loriculus > Loriculus beryllinus. The sequence goes on along the minus strand of JBCJKH010024315.1, from coordinate 628 downwards.
ATATATACCTGTTCCTGTATTATGGGAATAGCAATGAAGATTCCACTGGACACTGTTAATGGGTCAAGGAAAGCACAAACTTCTTGATTCCTCCCATTGTAGAGTCACTCTTGGTACTACTGCCAGGACCTTAATTAATATCTTTGTGCAGTAATGCATTTCCTGATACAAACAGACCAGACCATTCAGAGCTAGCTTAGAATTTCTAATATATATATATATATATATATATAGAGAGAGAGAGAGAGAGAGAGTGATGCAAATATACTCTAAGATCCTTTACCACCTGCCTGCTTTAAAAAATTTTAAAACAAGCCTTATTTCCATGTCATGAGACATGGAGATTCATATTTCACAGCCTTTATTCATGATGCTCAACTGAAACTTGATTTAGGAGAAGTGAAACTTTGCTATGCAACAGTACAAAACTATTAAAATAATTGATCTGACCATAGCCATCAGTGAAAAACTGAAGATATAACCAAGGAATCATCATGCCTTTTGAAAACTGTCTAGATAAACTTAATGGATATACACAGCAATATGATCTAAGGGAATACATGCATTCATTTTGTTTTTCCATTCACATAAGTGGGTACTGAAACTTTTATCTGATGCTACACTGAGG
>JBCJKH010024311.1:0-10077 GCA_039877255.1 Loriculus beryllinus | reverse complement strand
GTCCCTATGAACGAGGTGATGTTAGAGATACTCTGCACTCTTCCAGCTTCTCCCTCAACTCATTACCTGTCCCCCAAGAATTTCATTTTTTTCTGTGGGAAAGACAGGGTGAGATTCACAAGTGACTTTGGCCAGGATGTCCTTTAGCAAAATTCTCAAGGGAGGTTAGCAAGAGTGACTCAGAAAGCTGTTTGCATAACATTGATTTCTTCCGCATGTGACACAGCCCCTGCTCTAAATCACCTGCTTTTTCCCAGACTCCATTGTTTGTCTTGAGATGTTACGTTTACCTGAATTGAGGTTCTGTTCAATTCTTCCATGGGCAAGAGCCTCAGCTGATGTAGAACAACCCTGGATCCAGTTTTGAACCTTCTCTCCTTACATGTTGAACTCCATGGGCATTTTTAGTGAAAAGTCACACTGAGTTTTACAAAGGTAGCTAAAGGTAGCTGTTATTTTTATTTTACAGCTGGCAAAGCAGCCTCATAAGGAGTCTGTGTGACCGGCCCAAGATCAACCAGAAAGTTAGGAGAAATCTGGTCTCCTAATATGCCAATTCTTTGCCCTAACTATAGGCCTGCCAACAGCCACCGAATTGTCCACATGAGCAATAGCACTTTCAATGTACAAGTATATTTCATCGATCATTACAACCTGAATCAGTGTGCGTGTGTGTCTTCCCACATGTGTTTTTAAAAAGCACGTCATTATCGGAGACTTTAACTAGGAATCATTAGCCGACTGTTATATAATGAAACAGGAAACATCTCTCCAAACCAAGCACTTAACACCAGAAATTTAATGTATATCCAATACCTAAGTGAAGACTGAAAAGCACCTAACGGCTTGACTGAGATAATATATCCACTAAACTCTATTCTCTGCTGTGAGGTATTAATTAGAGTTACTCTCAGGAACTCAGGGTCCAAAGTGTATCAATTCAGCTGACTGGCTTCCATAATACTTTGGCTTTGGCATTCCTTGGATGAGGACTAACCAGGGCTCCCTAGGACAGAACCCAGGCACAGGAGAGCTGAAATAGAGGGACAAATTGGGGTGAAGGGGAGGTGGGAGGAGTTTGCCCTTCTGGGCCTGTGAAGAATTCAGTAATTTAAGAGAAGCGGGAAATAATGCTTAAGCTTTAATTGCATCACTTATTGCATAACTGTGAGCGTGTGTTGTGATGTGTTCCATCCTGTTCCCACTAAAGTACACCACCTAATTCAAAAGATTTTTGTGGGGTGATCATTATCTCAGGAAACCTGTGTTTTTAGACTAACTGTATGTGCTGCAAAACAAAGGGAAAGTTCTCACTGACATCTGCCTCCGAGTTCATACTTAGGAGATCACCGCAAGGCTCACTGTAGTGCCTAAGTTCAGTTGAAATATTCTAACCAAAAGTGACCGAAGAGAACGCATTTATATTTATATGACAAATGGAAAAGTTTGACAGGGTGCTCAAGAACAAAGGTGCTCAAGTGATTTAAAGTAAGCATGAATTGCTTACCAAGGAATTAAGAGCTTGTCACTTGCACACCTCTCAATTGCATGCACTATGTATATGTGTGTTTACATAGTGCATGTATGTGTGTGTGTATATATATATATACACATGTGTGTGTATATGGGTGTGTACCTACACACACACAACAGGCTTATACTGTATCATATCGAATGTATGAAGTGGGAACAGGAAAGCTCCCTGTGCAGAGATAACTCTTCTCTTTTGATCCTGTCAGTTCTGGTGCACTTTGCTTATTAAGTAGTATACTCTCTAGACTTTTTTGCCATAATTAAAGGAAAATTACTGCATAGCAGAAGACTTAAATTTTTTTCCTGACTCTTGACAGGGTAGTTAAGTCATGATTTTCACTAGAGTTTGCATCTAGCCTTTATCTGCCTGAGTTTGGTATGAACAAGTGATTGATAAATCTCAATACTGAATTACATGCTGTTCCAAATGCTTCCTGATATTCTTAGTGCAATGCTGGCAGATCAGTGCAACACAGGCACACAGAATTTATATATCACAAAAATAATTAATAGAAAATAGATTTTTTAATGTTTTAGGGAGACTCTAAAAGTGGAATTGAAACTGTGCTGTTTTGCAGGCAGTCTCCCGAAAGCCTTTAGTAATGTTAGATGGATCCCCAGAAAGAAAATAAAATGTAATTAATACACTTTCAGAAAATCTTAGAATAACCAAAAGTATTTTGTTAGTGTGTACAAGGGATCTCCATTTTGAAGCGTAATATTCACGGTCTGTCTAAGGACATAGATAACTTGTATTTCTATAAATGCTTCACTTAAGGTTTCACGAAGTTAAACCGCTCGTGGATGAGCAGTAATAGTTCTGGACACTGGGCCAATGCAGATTTTGCTTTGGAAACTACATATTTTGCAAAAATAAGATGACAGATATTTCTAGAAGGTTGGGATTTTAAATTGTCATCTATCCAAAACCGCTCAGAGACTTGGAGTGTTAGATTAACTCCAATTTGTGATCATACTACTGGTAAGGGATGTGCTGTTACAAGAGATTGACCCAATTCTGTATGTCTATTTTGAAATGGGAGAGAGAAAAAATGTGTATTTAAACCATGAACTTAGACCCTCTTTGTGTTTTGAGGGTTTTGTGAGCAAAAGTCACCAGAGTGATGAAGCTCATGCTACTCTCAGCAGCACCAGGATTGGGCCCTTATATGCTTGCTCTTTCCTATTCCATTGAATTTTTTCCTGGTTCACTGTCCTGTTCTTGCCTAGCACAGACTTGCAAATGTCATGACCTGTGATATGATGGGCATACTTTCTCACAGACGTGAGTTTCGAGAACCCCCATACAAAGCGGGGGCCTGAATTTTTAAAAGAAGTGGAGGCTTACTCATAGGAAGCCGAAATGTTCTTGTGCCTTGGTGACCACACACTCAAATTCCATCGCAGTATGAATCAAACATAGTGGGTCACAGCTGAGCCTTTTCAATGTAATAACACTTTGTAGCTGCAAAGTTCTTGTCCTTCTCAAAGCATTTCATGAGCACAATCTGACATCTGTTCCCACCTGCTTCTGAGAAGGATCAGTTTTCAGTTACAGGGTGGGGAAACTGAGGTACAGAACCCCAAAGCCTTGCCAGAAATTGGTAGCAAAAGGTGGAAGCAAACCCAGCACTCAGCCTTCTGCCTGGGACATCGCAACCCAGGCATGAGGCTGGGACTTCAGCGACATTTGGCTGCTAACATCCCTTAAGCTAGCTGAAGTATGCATATGCATCGGGTTTGTAATATGCTCTTCCTTTGAAGAGCCCAAAGCCATTCCTTTGGACTTCTTCACCACCAGCTGAATTCCTCTCAGGGTTAGCTGGCTGTCCTTCCACAGCTGCCTTTGTAAGGTGTCTGAATGTCAAACTGTTATTATTTCAATACCTGACTGAGAGAGTAACAGAGACCTGGAGGTTTTTTAGAAGGGTGTATAATTAGCCGATCAGTATTATGTTACCCTGTTCATAACTTAATAACCATTTTAATACAGATGGCACACACAGGGATAATTTCCTAGGGTAGCCTAGCAGTATATTACAGAGACAGTATGTCTGAGGGAATCTTTCTTAGCCAAGGTACATTCCACTAGCTAATTCTACCTGCTGTTTTCAAGATGATTTGGGATAATTCCATATCATTTGCAAAATATTAAAACCCATTTATATAGGATGCCAGATTTAGAAATACACAGTCTGAGTTATTAGACATATTTTGATAAATCTGCCATGAAAAGTGCAAGACAAAAAAATACCACTGTGTTTTCCTGGCTATTTATTTTTTGCTTCCCTTGCTATAAATACACAAGGTTTTAAAAAAAGATCTGGCTAAACTTGTTATATATCAGAAGGGCCAATATACTGACTTGTGCAGTTTTATCTATGTGGACACTACAAGAGCATGCACGCATATTTACCTACACCCTATATACATTAATTTGAGTGGAAAGCACTGTATATTTGGGATTGCATGCAAATTTTTGTGTGTTCCTGCTCAGTTGGTGAGGTATTCTGTGCCTATGTATGTACCTTTAGCAAATACCCTTGTGTTACTCTGTTTCTGGAGGTTGTATTTCTGAACGCATAGCCGAGGTATCTGTACATTACATTGCACTAAACCAGCGTGATTACTTTTACTGTGTGTATGAGAGTGTTGTGTGTTGCCAGAGTGTGAAGATCCGATGTATGCCGCGTTTGCATGTGCAGGCATGTGGACAGCCTTGCCGTGTGTTAGTACCTGATTACAGCTATGACCGGCCTTTCTCTCCGGCATCGACATTTTTTTCTTTTTTTTTCCCCTGTCGTATGGTTATTTTTGTCACCTCAAACCTGAGGCCAAATCCCACTCCCTCCACCAGCAAAAGTCGCACCCTAGCATCTGGGGAAGGAGATGGGGGGAAATTGTTCTCCCGTACTGAATCGATTCTGCTACTTCGTAGCTCGCTGCGAGGACCGGATCAGCAGGAGCCGCAGCACCGCAGGGAGCAGCGCTCCCCGCCGGGAGAAGGGGCCGCCGTGCCTGCCGAGCCTTTCCCTCGGGATACAGATGGGGTGTGAAACGCGGGAGAGGGTGCAAGGAAAGCCTCCCCCCTCCAGCGCTCAGCGGCTCGGGGCTGTAGGCACGGCTTGACAGCGGGTAAGGGCAGCTGCTTGTTCAGAGCCCTGATGCCGCGGCAAGGCTGGCGGTCACTGACCGCCCAAGAAGGGTGTTAAAAGGGACAGAGGAAAACCTGGCTCCATCATCCGTCATCCCGAACTGCCCCCCGGCCTTGCGGCACAGCCGGTTGTTCGGCGGGGAGATTACTGCTCCCGCAGCACTGCCGGCCGGCTCGGCCCGGGCGGGAGCCGCAAGCCGCAGTCCTGCGGCAGGAGCAGCGAGCCCCGGGGCAGAATTGCTCCCCAGCTGCCCAGACCCGGGCTCAGGGCTCCTGGAAGGGCCGGGCAGCACCCGGTGGGCCAGGGCCGGGGGCTGGCGGGTCATGCCCAGAGCTCCCGCTGAGGGCCGAGGGCTGGAGCAGTTTGTATCTAACCTGACCGAGGAAGGGTCGGGCTGCCTGCGCTGTTGACAAGGGTTTATGGGGCCGTAATGAGGCAATTGGGCCGCGAACAGGGCTGCGGGGTTGCCCTTACCTGTTTATGGAGGAGACACTGGGGACCGTGTCGTTGTCGCAGATTCCCTCGGCCAGTAACCTGTCCCGGATCTCCCAGGCGAACATTGTCGGGTTTTGTCTCTTGTACTCGGCGATTTTATCCACTACTTTGGGGGTCGCTACTTTGGGTTTGGACCCTCCGATCACGCCGGGCTTGATGCTCCCCGTCTCGTAATACCTGCACAAAGGAGGGTCAGTGACCTGCCGTGCTCGGAACAGCCCCGCCGCCCCAGAGCACCCGGTGCCCGGCCTCCCCAAGGAGCGCCCCGCGGCCCCCGGTCCCGCTCCCCACCTTGGCTTCGGCCCGCCGGAGCGCGGCGTCGGGCCGCGGCTGCTCGGGGGCCGCATGGCGCAGCTCAGCGGGGTGCCGGGCCGCCTGGGCTGAAGCTGGGGAGGTCCCTTCTCCTCTGCAGGGCTCGCTCCAGCTCTCCTTCCCCTCCACCCACCTTTTTTCTCCCTCTTTTCTTCCCCTATGTGTGAGAAGCGAGGGGCGCTGGGCTGTTCGCTGCCTCTCCCTTCCCCCGCCTTACACGCTCACGCTCGTTTCAGGCCCGGGCATCGGGAAACAAAACAGAAACCCTCTCCCCGTGCAGCTGGCCGGAGGGGAGGCCCGCTGACCGCGGGGCGGACCGGGCGGCCGGGGAGGGAGCACAAGCAGTGCCGGGCTCACACCTCCTCCCCTGCCAAGCTTTCCGGTCTCGGGGAGCTGGCAGGGCTGTGAGTCGGGAGCACGGTTTATCCATCCCCAGCCCTGCCCGTGACCCTCTGCAGCGGGTGCCCGTAGCGGGCAGCTGCAGCCCATCTCTCCGTGTCCCGCAGCTCCGCCCGCGGCTCTGGCCGGTCCTTGGCAGCCGCACGCAGCGCCCGGAGGTCTGCAGTGTGCTGACACCGCTCCGCAGCCCGGCCGCAAGGCTCGGGCCGCCAGGCTCCCCTAGCCTGCTCTACGGATATTTCACACCACATTTGGCGCCGATCGGTTACCGCGGGTGTTTATTTATTTATTTGCCCGTTGTGTGTTTATTTACCCGTGTGTTTGCTAAGGCCGCTCGCGGATTGTTGCGAGTTGGGGATTTTGTTGTTGTTGTGGATTTTTTTTCCTTCTTTCGTCTTTTTTTCTCTCTCTTCTTCCCTCCCCCCCCAGGCCTTTCTCTTTTCCGCCCTCCCCCCCACCCCTCGCAAATTGTCTGTCTTCCCAAGAGTTTCCAAACACAAACAGGGAGGGGGGAGCCCGTCTTTGGCGGCCGGAGGCGGGAGCCCTGCTCAGCCCCGAGCTCCAGCGGCGCGGAGGTGCTGGGGCTGCTCGGGAAGGGAAGGGAGGTCACAGCGGAGCGGGGAAGGGACGCATCGTTGCCGTCCCAGGGGAGGAGAAGGAGCTGCCTCTGTCCTTACCTGCCCAGGATCTTGCTGACACAACCGTGGCTGACCCGCAGCTGCCTGGAAATGTCACAGGGTCGCACCCCCTGGTGAGCCAGCTCCACTATCCTTTGTCTCACCACGTCAGGTAGGGGCCTGCCGTTCACAAACACCCCCCCGAGCTGGTTCACACCCCCGTGCCCTGCTGGGGAAAGAGAAATAAAAAAAACACAACAACCCACGCACACCAGAAACACACCGTTAGTCGTGGGCTCTTCACCACTCATAACTGCAAAATCTCCAATCACTACAGATGGATGGGGGTGATGGCAGGGGGTCGGGGGGGGGGGGAGGAGGCAGAGGTGGAACAGGACATGGGGGGGAGAGAGGAAAAGAGGAATAGGGAGAAAGAGAGAAAGGAAAAGGAAAAAACAAGGAGAATAAGAGACAGAGAATGAGAATAAAAAAGATAACGAGAACAAGAAAGAGAGAAAGAAAGACATAGAGAGAAGGAAATATAAAGAGAGAAGGCAAAGAAAAAAGAAGAAAGGAGAATGAGCAAGAGAAAAAGGGAAAGAAAGGAGGAAAGATGTGAAAGGAAGAGAAGGCAAGAGTGAATTTCACGAGCCGGGGACTGTCCGCCGAACGCCGTCTCCCTCCCCCCTGGGTGGGAGAGCCCGTGTCTCTCTCGCGGCCCCCGCCTGAGCCGCGGTTGCTTGGCCCAGAGCTGCGGGAGAGGGTGTTGAGTGCCCCGGCGGCTCCTCTCCCAAAGGCTGGGGAGAGGTGCGTGCCCCAACTCCCGAGCTCTGCTGCTCGGCGGCGCAGGCGGCCCCGCCGCTGCCCCCTGCTCTCTGCTCTCGGGCTTTTCCTCTCTCCTTTCATTTTCTTTCACGATTTTCTATCACGTTGTCAATTAGAGTTACTGGCGAACCCCGCCCTCCCTCACCCCGCGGCATATCCCCCATGCACCGCGTCCTCTCCCGTTATTTTGGGATGCGAGTTGAAGGGATTCATAGAGAGAAAGAGAAAGGGAAAGAAATGTAGGAGTGGGAGGGAGAAAGAAAATATTTTGTGTCCCGCGGCCGGTGTTCATTTACAGACCCTCACTCTCCTCACTCAGCTTGCAAGCTTGAAAGGAAAAATCCTCCAGTAAAAATGAATTAGAATTCTAACAGATTCGTGCGGCTCTGTCATTTTCCTTTTTTTTTTTTTCTTCTTTATTTTTTTTTTTTTTTTTTCCCCTCACACAAACCTAATTCAAAGAGAATTTAAAAAATACTCCATTTTCCTCTGATCCCCCTTTCCAGGCAAAACCCCGCTTTCTCTCATCTAGAACTGCTATGATCGCTTTTTTCCGATCTGTCTTTCTCCATTTCGAGAAATGACTTGGGAGAAAAAAAAATAAGTGTGCACCTGCTCAGCGCGGGCAAGGGAACGGAGTGAGGGGATAAAGGGAAATACCTCCTGCGGGGACTCGGCGGGACCACCATCGGGGCGGTCAGAGGTAGGGACGGGAGCGGCTCGCCCTGCCCGTGCGGGAGGGATTCATGAATGGATGGATGCTCCCTCGCAGGCGGTGCAGCTTCTCTGGCACTGCTACCTGCGCGTCTCTATCTCCGAAGAGCCAGCTGATATAGCTGTGGAGCGCACACTGTATTAAAGCTTCCCTTTCACACAACCCTAACCTTCTGCATCTTCCTCGCTAAGAGATCTTTGTTCGTTTTGCAGTTTGCTGAAAAATGATCTGTTTGTATTTTCGCTCAGGGTTTTTTTTTTTTTTCTTTTCTTTTTCTTTTTCTTTTTTTTTTTTTTTTTTCTCCCCTGCTTCTGACACTGACTTATTGGCTCTGAACTTAGTGGAAACTCTCATTGCCCTGCGATCGATCCAAGTCCTTTTCTCACAAATAGAGTTTTTTCCATCTCCCCCACCCCTGCAGTAACACCTCCACATACACCCTCCCAGCCGCCTCTGCCGGGCTCCGGCTGCCTTCCGTGTCCTTTTCCCAGGAGCAGGGCTTTTTCGCTGCACTCTTTTGATAGTCTTTCTTAAAACATATTTAGGGGTTCAGTGAGGAGGGGGGATATTTATTGTCCTGGAACCCGTGGGTGTATATTGCCGTGTATTTTCTTCATTTGTTCAGAACCCCTTCTGCACATGTTGCCTCTAAAGTTACAGGACAGCAATTTCTTCGGCAACTCCATGATAAATAATTCAAGGCACCTTTTATAACTCGCATTACAAAGTATTAAAAGGCAACAGATGCAAAAAAGATTAAAAATGAATAATTTACATTCTCGCAGCCGGGATATTTTTCACACGAGTTTGTTTTGCTTTGTCCCGTGGTTTTCAAAGGTTATTTCTATCAGAGCAGCGAGATATTTCTGTGTATTTATATGCCTGTGAGTGCCGATATCTGTGCGCACACACACCCTCTCCGGTACAGATGGTGTTGTGTGTGTGAGGAGCCCGTGCCTGCATGTATTTTAATTGCTCACTAATATCTCAGTCTGTCGCTCTACAAATACACTTCATGGAACAAATCGAACGTTAATTTTGTTATTAATTTTTTTAATCGAAACCCAAAATTGTTCACGAATCTCACCGGAGTTTTATTTTGAAAGCAGCGGCAGTGAGAAGCCTCTTTCGGCTGCATGCTCCGATCGTACCAGAGGCAGAATTACTGCCATTGCGGATGGAAGCGGGTCGCACCGCTGGAAACTAAAAATCGTGTCTAATGCACGAAGCTGTTTTCTGGTAAAGATCCTAGAAAATTAAACGCTACGTTTTAAGCGTTGTATCCTGGAAATCGTTCATTTGGAAACAGGAAGACAGCTGCCTACATCCCCGTCTGGGGATCTGAGGATGGGTTTGTGTTTCTGTGCCTTCCTTCACACGGCAAAAATCGGGATTTTTTAAACTTCCAGCATTTCCATTTTTCGGTTGGGTTTGCTACAGCGGGCAGGGCGTGTCCTCAAAAGTTTCGGTGTCAAAAGTTACAAATTGCTCTTAATTATTCATTTCCTGGCTCGAGAAGCTCACTCTCAATCTCGGCTTTCTATTTGTATTTTTTTTCTTTAATTTAAATCTCGGAAATATTTTCCCTCCTTGCGGTGAAATTAAAATCCCTGAAAATTCCTTGTTACAGTCCCTGGCAAAGGCGTCTTTTCGCTTTCCTCAGTCCCTCTTTTAGAGAAAGGTTCTTTAAAGTGAAAACATATCACGAATGCACTTCCCTCTCTGCCAGGAATTTGTTTAAAATGCACACCGGGAATCTAGTAAATAAACCAGGAGGGACGGTGACTTCTTGGGAGCCTCCGAAGCCACCAGATCTCCCAGCCATACAATTGCTCTATTTTTCCCGCAGTCCAGCCTTTCACCAAACCAAACCAGACCAAAGCACGGAACCGCCACCGACCAACCCGCCATTAATTTGAACCTGACGTCTCCTCTCTCTGTCACTGCATCCCACTACTGAAAAGAATTATAAGATTTTCATATTACTACTGGAACACATAACTGCAGCTAATAAAAGAGGTATCAG
>JBCJKH010024298.1:0-16820 GCA_039877255.1 Loriculus beryllinus | reverse complement strand
CATGATGGAAGAGGTGGGACAGCCATGAGGGAAGATCATGAGGGAAGAGGTGGGACAGCCATGAGGGAAGATCATGATGGAAGAGGTGGGACAGCCATGAGGGAAGATCATGAGGGAAGAGGTGGGACAGCCATGAGGGAAGATCATGAGGGAAGAGGTGGGACAGCCATGAGGGAAGATCATGAGGTGGGGCAGTCATGAGGGGTGAGGGAAGATCATGAGGGAACAGGAGGGACAGCCGTGAGGGTTGAGGGGAGATCATGAGGGGTGAGGGGAGATCATGAGGGGAGAGCAGGGGCAGCCATGAGGGGTGAGAGGAGATTATGAGGGGACAGGAGAAGCAGTCATGAGGGAGGAAGGGAGATTGTGAGGGGAGAGCGTAGGTAGCCATGAGGGAAGATCATGAGGGGAGAGGAGGGGGGGTCGAGAGAGGAGATTGTGAGGGAACAGGAGAGGAGCAGCCATGAGGGGAGATCGTGAGATGAGGGCATGGGCAGCCATGAGGGAAGATCATGAAGGGAGTGATGGGGAGGTTGTGAGGGGAGATCATGAGGTGAGAGCAGGGGTAGCCATGGGCTGTGAGGGGTGGCCATGAGAGGAGATCTTAAGGGGAGATGAGGGGTTGCCATGAGGGGTAGGGGCAGCAGTTATATAGTGTGGGGCCACTACAGGGGGGGCAGATGAAGGGTGGCTGTGACTGGAGATAATGAGGGGCAGCCATGAGGGGAGATAAGTTTGCCCTTAGTGACACAGTTTAGCGGTGGGCTTGACAGTCCTAGGATAACAGTTGGGCTCAATGATCTTAAAGGTCTTTTCCAACCTAGCTGATTCTAGGATTCATATAATACAAAGTTTATAGTCACAAACTTCCAGCTCAGACTAGTTAAGGTGCAGTTAAGGGGTAGAAAAAAAGCATCATTGTTGCAGGTACCCCTGGTTTCTGGTCTGCTTGCCTACTTCCCTAAGCAGCTGGCACTAAAAATAAACAGCAAAGATATTTCCTTAATAAATGGAAAAAAATGCCTCCTACCTTAATCCTTAAGTGCATGAGGCAAGACTTCTGCACCATGAGAAATTCAGGTGTTCAGTGTGTGATACTGGATCTGGACCTACATATTTTTTTCAGTGGTTTTATATGGATCAGAGATATCTATACTGTCACCACAGCAACAGGTTCCTCACCTTCCACCTGCCTGCCCTGAGTTTGACACCAGTTTTGTTGTTTTGTGTTTTTTTTTAAGAAAAACCCTACTGACTGGAGTCAACCACACTCTTCTGCAGGGAATGCTGGGCTGCGCAATGCTGCTATTCAAAATTTTGCCAGTTACAGCACTGGTTCAAAGAACTTTATGTTTTTGTAGGATCACAGAATGGTTTGGGTTAGAAGGGACCTTAAAGCTCATCCAGTTCCAACCCCCCTGCCATGGACAGGAACACCTTCCACTAGACCAGGTTGCTCCAAGTCCCGTCCAACCTGGCTTCAATCACTGCCAGGGATGAGGCAGCCACAGGTTCTCTGGGCAACCTGTGCCAGGGCCTCAGCACCCTCACAGCAAAGAACTTCTTCCTTATATCTAATCTAAATGTTTCCTCTTTCAGTAGTGCAGTATGCAAAAGTAAACACTGGGGGAAGAGTTTTTGTTTATACCCTGTTTAATATAACGTGCTGGATTTCTTACTCCTTTCTTCAGAAGTTTAACTGCAGAGCATTGTGGCTATTCATTGCTAAAAGTCACTCAATATCAGGAATTCTTTTGCTTCACATGTCTTGTGTGAAGAGATAATATCATTTGTACGATATTTGTACTAGTTCTCAATGTCCTTCACTGAGGTTTTGCGTTTGTTTTGTTGGGGTTTTTTTAACTCTGAAATGGGATGTTGGATTTCATTCAGCACTGTAACCATTCATGGAACATTGTGTTATTTAGAAGCTAAGGCTAGCAGGTGGTGACAAATGACGTAGGGCTAATGCACTGCATAGTGGGGATGAATAGCTATGCTGTATGCACTGTTCCCAAACAACTGTTGGATCCTAGACATTTTTGGGTTTAGGGGAGATGTGAAAGGTTGTTGGAGATTTAGATCTGATTTTGAGCTAGGGAGGTGAACTGTCTGGAATTGTTGAGGGAACTAATGAATGAATGCTTGCTCTGATAAGGTTATCAGCGTAGAAATAAATTTGGATAAATGAAGCTTCATAACCTGTTCTGTCAAGAGAACTGAACTGAAAACTACGTGAAATAACACAGAAACAGAGTTTTAGTTAAGTTGCGAGCTCTGGTGTGGCATTTCCAAAGAACTGAAAGCAGTTCTGAAGAGCTGAGTGCTGAATGGTTCTTCTTACATGTCAGTGTATTTGCATGCAAATACTCTTCCTGCAGATACTAATGAGATAAATCCTCTGTTCTTCAATTGGGTTGATTCAGAGTTCTGTAAGTGTACAAGGACAAAGTCAGTGTGATTATTCATAGCTTGTCTTTTTCCTCTTCTTGGCCTCTGTTTCAGCATTCTCACCCATGCAGAAAATATAAAGCAGTGCGGTGTGGAGAACTCATCTCACACCTGCAGTTAATCCAGATGAGACTTTCAAACTCATGGGTTTCTAAAAGTTGTGTGTGAATAAACAAATGATTTCTCAAACACCAGGGCTGATTTAGAAGTGATTTATGAATAGCAAGGAGATCTCTGCTATAGGTAGTTTATCTGCAATCTGACTGGACTTACCCAGAATTTAGCAAAATGAAGATTTTTGTTTGTGCCTTATTCAGCCTGTCCAAGATGTCAGCGATGATCATCTCAGAATCTGTGATGATCATAGATGTTTTTCTCCCAACATATAATTACAATTATGATAAAGCTTACATTTATCTCAAATGATTTCTAGACACTGTATGTCTCCGAAAGGGAACCTGAGGCAAAAAAACGAGGGTGGAGTAGAAGGAAATGCTGGCTTCTAGAGACATTCTAGAGAAGGGGTATGAGGAAATGAGCATGTAGTTTTTCTGGAGACACTTGTAGGAATCCAGTAAAGAGTGAAGTGTAACAATTAGAAGATGCTCCTTAAGTTGCAGCATTTTTAATTTAATAATTTCTTCTTATCACCTCTTTTGATAACTGAACTCAAGAAATGGCAGGTGAGAAAAGCTTCTTTGGTAGTCCCACTGTGTTCCTGCTTAATATGGATTTTTCTGCTGCCTGTCCTCTGTGTCATCCAAAAGCTTCCTTAGTTTTGAGTGTTTAAAAGCTTAAAATGGTGGAATGCTGTCTGCAAGAGAAACTGTTTCAACTCATGTAGGATATGCAGGGCAAATGTATCTTAGGAAATGTGAAGACAAACTGAGTACTCGGAGACTAAAATAATGTGAATTTTTTATGTACTGAAGTAGTAACTTTGGTAAGCCTCATCAATATTTACCTAAGCTTTGGCTTTTTCTCTCTCTTAAAGCAACATGTTATCCAAAATGCAAAAATGGTGGGGAGTGCCTCAGACCTGGAAAATGCAGATGTCCACCTGGCTACGGTGGTAGATACTGTCATAAAGGTGAGTAAGAGCCAAGAAGTGGTAGCTTGGAAGGACAAGGAGTTTGAAATCATACAAAATTAGTTTGGGACTCCTCAGCCTGTGATTCTGTGATCCAGTTTGTCCTTGAATATTGGGCTGATGTCTGCTTTCCTCTAGTGCTCGGGCACTTCTCCCAGTCACCATGATCAATCATATACAGTCAGTATTAAACACATTAACTTATAATGTATGACAACGAAATATGCAAACAAGCTCTGAAGAGCTTTGCTAGCTGTGCTGGAGTTGTTTTGTGTGTCCTTGTATGTTCAGCATTTGTGCCAAATATCCTTTAGCTGAAATCATGCTGAAAACTTGTGAAAGATACTTCTTCCTACCAAGTATCAATCAGACATCCCAACTTTCCGTCATGATGATGAAGGATAGCTGTTTCTCTTCAATACAGTGAATGTGGTGTATGCATTTACATTCAAGCTTATGAAAGGATGCATTTGCTTGTACAGAACAGTAATTATGCTGTATTTCAAAGATGGTGCACACCACAGTTGATACCAATCATATGTCTGGCATAAATAACGCTTCATTAATGAGGCCTTCAGGGCTTTGATGTGTAGAACAAATCTGGAATGAGGAGGCTGACTTAGCTGACCTTTGGGAAGGCACCACTCAACTTGACTATGTTTATAGGTTCATTTGTCAAAGTAATATCCCCTTCGTTTCTTCCTCTTGTTATGTATAGGTCCTGTCATGTAAGGAAATACATGAATCCTTGGCCACATGTTACTGGCTTACCAGCTGTGATTTGGCAAGATTAATAAGAACATGCATGCTAGTAGTTACTGTGGTGTAGGTGATGAACAGCTGATTCACAGCTGAGGAGGGAGAAGTGTGCCGTAGCAATAAGCATGTTTGTTTGTTGATACTCTCAGGCTAAATGCTCAACAAGCTGTTAAGTGAATCCTTAATTTTAACTGCATTTTGAATTGGCATTTGCAGATGTGGCTCTGTCATCCTCACTCACTCCTTACAGAACTGTGCCTTGCTCATAATAGTTGAAAGTTTAGTCTTTGCATATGTAGTAAAACAAGTAGTTGATGGCAGACCAGCTGTTTAAAGGTAATTACTTGAAGTCCTATGCTGCTTCTGAAATGCACTGTGTACATATGCTGTTCTTTTGCAGTAAGCTGTGAAGGAGGCTGTCAGAATGGTGGGGAATGCATCTCTGTCAATGGAGTTGTGAAGTGCCTTTGTGCTTCTGGTTGGACAGGATCAAGATGCCAAGAAGGTAGGTACCTGCATTCATGGAAATATTTATATTGATTGAAACTATAACTGCAGTAACAAAAACATTTTATAAGTATTAAGAGGCTTGTAACTATTGAAATGCCATTGGATTACTACAGAAATGAAGGACATTCATTATTGGTACATACTCACGTAAAATTGCATCAAATTATTTTACATTAAAGCGTACATCTGTTAATATTTAAACCAAAATTTTTAACACAGTACATAAGTTTGTGGCATTTTTTCTCCTTCTATGGTCCTGAAAATGCCTATAGAGTTATACCAGTCGAATATCTGGCCTGGAAGAAAATGTGTTTTGCTATTTTAATTTGTATCATCCTGAATCTTTCATTCTGTCAGGATTCTTTTATACCAGTTTTATAAATCCTGCTGACTTGCCCATTCTTTTCTTCTAGCAATTTGTCCTCAAGGCTGTCGGAATAATGGAGCTTGTGTGGCTCCTGGGATTTGTAGCTGTCCAGCTGGATGGGTTGGTGGAGCATGTCACTTAGGTAAATGACTTTTGACATTTTTCATTTATCTTTTTCTGTACTTGTTTGATTTACCAGTATAGGGTTCAGATCTTCAGTGTTTAACAAAGCTGGTAGGAAAGTATCTTCAGAATAGTAAATGAGAGCTGCTTCTGCACACTAGGGAGCTTACAAGTACCCATAAAGAGTAGATGGCTTTACAGAAGATATCTTTGAAAGCGTTCTTTTTTGCGGAAGAAGGCTTTTTGGTCAGAAAGACAGAAATTCACCACTTTAAATTCAGATTCAGATTTTAAGTGTGAACAAATTCATTACTTGGTATGTCTTGTCATTATTTCTGAAATATTTTCTGTAAGCCAAGACCCCAGTATAAAGAACTGAAAATGGTCATTACAGAAACACTGTCACTGCTGATGTGGGTTAGAAGCTTCATTAAATTTTGTGGACATGGAAGATTGAAACTTGTTTCTCACTTTGAGGAGTAGTTGGCAGAACCAACTGCAGGTGCTCTTAAAAGAGGAAGCTGGCTATAATCAGAATTAGTACTGGCTGACACTCTTGCTGAAAAACCACTTGCATTTTCCCAGATTCTGATTCACAAAAGCAGATGGTGATTATAAAAACTTTAATCTACCCTTCCTGGGCAGGGCTTTCGATGCGTATATTAGCACTGCCCTGATGCTAAGGGTACTAATCCCGAGACTGTAAAACCTGAAATTTTCTGGTTTGCTCTCTGTGAGACTGAGAGAAAGCTCAATGAAACACTGCTTTTAAACTGGACATCATGGGTGCAGAGTCTCCAGATGAAGTCCTCTGCATTGCAATTTTTTGTGTGCCCTTGGGAATCCAAAGCAGCTATTCTTAGTTCTTCTGCAATATATATTATGTATATAGTCAAGTAAGGATTAACAAATAATATTTTAGGATTCCCATTTGACCAGCAAAACACCTATCCTTCATATTCATCAGCATATTGAGGTAGAGAGTGATAATAAAAGGTAAGTATGGATGATGCAAAGAACTTATAAAATGCTTAACTCTATTCCCTGCACCGACACTAATGGTAGAAGTATTCAGAATCTTCATGTCAAAACTATCACTATTCCTGAGCTAACTAGGTTTGCATCCAGTTTGGCTTCTGTTGGTGCAGGTGCTCATAAGCAAATTGCAGCCCCTGCATATTAACTGGTGTTAGGGTATAACTGTTAACTAAACTAGTTGGGAACAAGTAAAGCTGTGCCTGCTTAGTCCTGCCCTGCCCGTCCTGTGGGGGAACAGAAGGGTACTGTGTGAGTAAAAGCTGGGATATGGCAACTGTTTCCTCATGGATGTGGATCCAAGAACCAGCTTGAGTAAGCTTCAACAGGAATTTTTATTGTTGCCTCACTTTCATGGAGGCATCCATCTCAAAAATAGCCTGTGCTGTAAAGAACAACAGAAATTATAGTATTTTAAAAGGGGAATGGAGCATGAATAAGGCCAGACCTACTGTGGCTGTATTCCAGTGAGGGCCACGATGCCATAACTTGAGAGGCATTGCTGTTCAGTTCTTCCATTATGCTTTTATTTATACTGCCCCAGTGCGGTCACTAGGGAACAATTCTGCTAGCACAGTGAGACAGAGAAGAAAAATGATCCTGTGTTGTGCTGAGACATACTGTGTATCTGGTGTCTCATTGCAGCTGTATGTAAACTACCTTGTCAACACGGAGGAAAATGCATAGCTCCTAACGTGTGCAGATGCCGACTGCCCTACTCTGGTCTACAGTGTACAAAGAAAAGGAAGGAATGAGTCAACTTCCGCAAAGATAAGCTTTGTTTTCTTCATGTAACTCTTCACACAGAGATGAAGTCTGCTGCAGTGGGAGACCTTGTAACAAACATGGTAATTAATTCAGTTCAGATAGCTCTTTGTCTTCAGTATATTAAGTAAATGCTTTTCTGTATGAAAGAAAAGTACTGCTGATTGTAACAAAGCTGTTATAAGTATCCAAGTGTGTGTAGTGTATGGCACATGTTTCTTTCTGTTCTCATTTTTCCTTCGTAAGCAGAAGTACTATGTCTTGGTTGATAAAACTGACCTTGAAATAAAATTTACTCTTCAAATAAAGTACTTCAGAATAGATCTATGTTCTTTCCTATTTTTACCCCTTTGACCAGAATTATTGCGTTACATTAGTGATGTGTTTTTTAAAAAGCCCATGAAACAAAACTGCCTTAATTCAGATTATCAGAAGTGGATGTTAGTTCAAGTATAATTTACCTTCAATAAGATTACAGAGTTGCAAGAGGAAAGTTGCAGAGTTTGCATCTTTTTGAAACATCAGCAGAGTGCAAAGCATCTTATTAAAACTCTGGTTATAGCTTTATATATGCTTCCTGCCTCTCCACTCAATCTGATTTGGATCTCGATCAGTTAAGCAGTATCAGAAAAACAAAACACAGTACTTTGTGCAGACAGTTCTACTGTTACTTTCTAAAAGCTTAATCCATATTGATACATGAACAGAGTCTTTATCTTGACTGCTTCTACAATCATATTATCTGATCATCTCTCAACTTCCAGTTATTTCTTTTTCTCATCCCAGTGAGATAAACGCACTTCCCAATCTCTCTTCCGGAGATGTAGACACTGATGATTAATTCCTATTCAAGATTGTGTTGCTACATGAGCAATACAATGGGAGGCTACACACTGGCCCTGAGGAAAAGCCATGTCTGTCACAGATCACCTGTATGGAGGATGCTGAAGCTTGTTTTCTGGACATGTTCCAGTTTATCCTCATTTAGGTTTTGCAGCCTTTGGAATGGGCTGCAGATCAGAGCGAGACACCTACATTCTTGCTTCATGTCTCATTTGTGCTCTTTCTTGGATGTTACACTTGAAGAAGGTTTTGCCAGAATGTGCAAGTTGAATCAGTCAACTTTCTGAATGCTGCCCAAATTAGTTTTGAGGGATCGACTGATTTTTCATTGTCTTCTAGGTAAAACTGGAATTTTTGGTGTGAGAATTTTAACCATGCATTACTTTAATCCATTTGCCTATGTATTATTTTAATTCATTTGAGAGAATAACATTGTGTCAGTGTACAAGCTTCCTTACCAGAGTGTGTAGCTTTCATAAGCAGAGTGATTTATGTGGAGATGTTTCTCTAGGGATTGCAAGCCATCCAGCATTGACAAGAAGCAAAGGAAATGGGGTCTTCTCAGTTACCAATGTTCTCTACAAGAACACAAGCATATGGAGGGCAAATCAAGGACAATGGTATAATTCCTACTACTACCATTTTCTATTACAAGAAACTGTTGTGCGGTGTAGCTAAGAAGCCTTAATCTGCCCTTGCTTTGAAGGCTGTTGCATTTGGTTCAGACAAAACCTGCCACAGACATGTGTTGTGCAGGTTTTGTGGCCAGGGGCAGGGAACAGAATAAGAGGATTGTGGTTTTTTTGTGCTGCTGCTGTTGTGATGCACTGGGTATTTCAGACATGCTGGTGGAAAAATATGGTTTTCAGGCACGGAACAAGATGTCATCAATGCTTCTGGAGTAGGCTTTATGATGATGAAATTCTTTGTCTGGATCAATCACAGTTCACTACAATAATAATGCCATAATTCAGAAATTCAGGAGTTAAACCGCACACCTTAGATGACATACTGGTTGCAGGGAAGTGACTAGAAAAAGATTAATTGCCTCAGACTCGAGATTTCAGAGTAAATAAGCAAAAGTATGTAAATGCTAAGTGGCATATCATCTCAGTATTGTTGCTGAAGAGACTGTCTTCTACTAATAAAGCCAAAAGTGACAATAATGATGATTAGAAGCCAAGAGGCATCAGCATCATTAGGAGCCTGAAACCAGAAGCCGTCAGTAAGGCCTGTAATTGGTGTTTCTGAGCAAGCCAGTACAAACGCTGATTTAAGTAGTTCCCTGAAATGACTGAGGGAAATAAGCAGTATTTTGAAGGCATGTTTTAGAAACACTGCTTGAGTGTAGCACCATCTACTGGCTATAGGGAGTTTCGCTGGGGTTTTCTGGTATTGTTTTTAAGCAATGTAATGTAGATTTCCGCAATAATAGAACCATAGAATTATGTTTTAAGTGAGTTTAAAAGTGAATTTTATAGCAGTTATTTTAAGGTAGAACAGTCTCAGAATGTATTATTAATGATAGTTCAGGTCCCCAAATTATTGTTTACACAGTTCTACAAATATTTACTGTAAGAGCTGTTGCTACTCCTTGTCTTTTTGTTTGTTTCCCACTCACATAATAGTTACAGCATGTAATTTTTGGAGCTGGATGTGTCTTGCTGTGAGAAGGTAGTTACGCGTGCAGCTCAAAGGCCAAAGAAAACAATATAGAACAGATTACCTCCCTTATTTATTAGAGCTAACCATAACACTTTTAGACAGATGCTCTGATTTTCACTAAAAACGACTGGGAAAATTGTAGGGGTAGAGCATGGGCTGAGTTGTTAATATCCTGTCTTTTAAGAGTGTGTGTGGAAAGCTGAGAAGTTTCTTCTTTTTAATTTATTTACATGCACATTTTACCATTTATATTTTCTTTTCTACCCTAAGTGGCTGTCGTGAGAATTGAATTACTTGGTTTATCTGTAAAATATCCTTCATTGGCTAAACTGAGCTGTGTAGTTGAGTAAAATGACCCAACATCACCATGTGAGACCTTTATACAAGAAAAACAGCATAAATAACTTCATCATTAGTAACACTCTTGAGGCACCATGTTTGGTTTTGTGTATGTACCCAGGTGTTGTGTTTTATTGAGAATTTAAACTTCAGGTTGTCCCATTTCGTCAAGTAATGAGGTGGACATAGCAAACTTTTCAAGTAGCTTAAGCTGTTACACTGATTTACATTAGGGTTTGTGCTGATTCTTCATGGGTTTGCTTTTGATGCATGGGAATGTTAACTAGCTTTCTATTCTCAGCTCTGAGAACGTGTAGTTAAATTGTGTAAAGAAAAAAGAGCCTTCCACATGGGGCCCACTTTTTTATTGTTTTAAGTGTAGGAAACTGAGGCTTTGCTAAGGCCTTCTGTGTCTAAGACCTATCTTCTGTGGTTACAAGTCCTTCCTTCAGAAAACATAGATTATACTGCTCTTCTTTAAAACCTTAAAGGTCTTTTTAAGGGCAAAAGTTAATTTGGACTTGGAAGGGTTTCTGCTGGCGTGCAGAGCAACTTTAGCACAATCAGGTAACAGATGGATGATGTACCTATGTACCTTCCAGCACTGTTTAGGATTTGCAGAAGCCATGCAAGAAAATTCAGTGAAGATACCTGCACCCTGCAAAAGGTGCACAGAATCACTGTAAGATCTTCAGTATAGGACAAGTTACCCTTCATTTTATAAGAGTGGAATCGTGGCAGCTCCTGCAACTCTTTCAGGCTTTATTTCAGATTGCATTATGCAATTTTAGAACAACTTTGTTAGGCTGTGGACACAAGCCCTCCATATGCTTCTGCCTCTTCTTAAACTGAGCAATTCTGTTGCATTGTTGCAGTATGTTTTCTAAATACCATCAATTCAGTTTCACATGTCAATGGACAATCTAGTAACAAAATACTTTCAACTAACTACATAATTACTGGCCAGTTCTGAAGTGGCTGTTTGTCTTCAGGCATGTACTTGTAACTTTTCTGCATCATGTGCTGGCCAGAAAATAGCACAGCTTAGCACTGACAATTTTTAACTACTGCAGCAAAACTCTGGCTGTGCTTTTGTTCACACAGCTTGCATTTGGAAAAATATAAAAGAAATAATTTCTCCCTTTAGAACCATTCAAAATAAATAGGAAATACTAAAAATTAACACCCTTCCCCCCCCTTTATTCAGCCTGAAACTCTAGAAAGGCACATATACATTGATTCAGCTTTGTGACTAGAGAGCTGCACAAGCTCATTAACCAAAGTACTATTAACAGTGTTGCTGGCAGATGTTATCTCTCTTTTTAGCACAACACCTCTCTAACTGGCACATGGAACGGGAGTTATTACAGTATGAGATTATGCCGTAGCGGTGTTTGCATTTTAAAAGCATTTTCAGAACCTTGTGTATTCAAAGCATTATCCTGAGGCATCATTTCCAAGAGCTAGTCAGGTTTTGTTCAGAGATCTTTGTGGTTGTGTGAAAGGGAATGGTTCAGGTGGAGTAGGTTTTAAATAACAGCACAGTTCCCAGAAGATCAGGCTATCAGCCACTCGGATGCTAGATTGAAAGAAACTATGGAAACACTGAAACTTAGAATGCAAGTGGGAAATGGAAAACATTTTTAAGTACACCAGTCAGGCACTTAGAAATCCATCAGGTACTATCCTGGAATAATGCTGAGCTCTCAAAATGCCAGCTTACTCTGCAGAATGACTTAAGAGGACTATCAAAAGGTGAGGAGAAATATAGGCAGAGAGCTGGTAACAGCTATGATTTTGGCAGTCAGCATCCCACAGTGGCAATAAATGGCAAAATGAGCTCTGTATTCTTCCCATTCAGAATTGGTGTATGTAAATTGAATATTGCTCAGGAGAACAGGAAGTTGTGATGTTTATGCCTGGTTTAAAGAAAACAAAGTAAAACGGTAAAGTTCAATGGCTTAGCTAAATGCACATTTGCATCCATTACAAGAACTGCTTGTGGCAGGAACTGAAAATGTCTTACGCAGCTGTAAGGGAAGATGATGGTGGTCCTCTGTAGGAAACTTTGGAAAAATCAGAGTTTTATTTGTTCAAAACCCACCTGGCAGCTGGTATGTTCTAACAGTTCATTCTTCTATGATGTTTTTACAAATACTTTCTGATTTGATGCACATGGATGGCAAGATGTACAGAAAATTCCTTCTAGTTCAGATTTTAAGATTTCGCATGGCCAAAAGCATTGTCCCAAGTTCTTTAAGAGATCCAGAGACAAAATTACTGGAAGCCATCTCAAAATGGTTTACAAAGGCTTACTAAAATAAATCAGAATTATTCTGCATCTGGTTAACAAGACATGTTGCCTTGCCTCTGTTATTAGTAGCCTATTAGTTCCCCTTTCTTCCTCACTAGCTGCTAGTCATTACAGCAGGCTGATGCAAATATAACACACACAAAAAAATAGTTCTCCGTTTTCTTCTGTACACAGCCAAATTATACATATGTAACCACTGCTTAAAAGCAGAAGGTACCATTCACAAGTGATGAAGTGCTGCCTCCCTTCCTACAGACATTTGGCAGCTGTTACAATCTTGTTCCCACAAGGAAAATCTCATAGTCCCATTGACTACATCAACAAACTGCATAATTTTGGGTTTGCATCATTCATCAAATCTGTGAGCCCAGACAATAATCAGAGGCTTTGGGGTTTCTGCATGAGGTAGCAAAAAATTGTAGAAATACACGTATGTTTTAATGACTGCAACATTGTTGTTTTGAAGCTAACCAAAATTCAAGACTGCCATATGAATCGTTTAAAATAATGCTTCTGGATATTCATTTAAATAAACTCTGTAATTGCCTTCAACCCTTTTGCTATTTTCAAGTCTCATACATGCAGCATTGCAATTGACGATACACTTTTTTTTTCTTCAACCATGATGTCTTTGTACCTTGGAGAGAAAGATAAATAAATATGAAAAGAAACTTTAATAACGCAGCACTGTTTTATGATAAAGTTTAAGAAACAATTTCAATGAATCTCTGCTTTCCCGATATGCGAAAATACCCCATTAAGTTAAACTTGTGCACAGAGCTTGTTTATTCCTTTAAGAAATTGTGCCATTTTGGTCAGTGTATGACACAGCATTCTCCAATCAGCAATGTATTTTCTAGATTAAAAACGTACTAGTGCTATGGAGGATAATAAAAATTATTTCTTTTTTTTTAGGTCACATTTTGGAAATACATATTGCAAATGTTATAGTCTGTCTTCTCGTTATAGGATGTGTAGTTTTATACTTTCATGATGTGTGTGAACAAGTGGTATTGGCAGCGTATATTTGACTTGAAGTAGAAAAACAATCTGAACTCCCTGTAGACTTAACTGGGAGGAGCTGAGGCTGGATGAAAGTTAAAACCATTGCTCTCTTCCCTGTTTTCTACCCATTTCTCACTAAAATGCCTGCACTTTTAGCAGCCACAGTATAGGTTTTACATTAAAAGACATAATGTGTCAAAGTACTTAAGAGAAGGAAAGATGGGAAGGATAGAATATGCTGGAAACCAAAGAGCTGAATTGTTTTTAAAAGAAAACAGAGTACAGGTATGAATAGTGGCACAGAATTAAGGATGAATATAAAGGAACAGTGCCAGCATACAGGGCTCAAATCAGCCAGGCTATGTCCCAGTTCCACCAAATGCCCTGCTGGCACCAGAAAGTGTCTAAATATGTTAAAATTAAGAGAACAGAAACATTACAGACGATACAAGAAAAGTAGAATGCTTTCTATTCCAGACATCCAAAAAATTTAGTTGTAATGAAATGTTTCATTAGATTACTTCTGTGAGTGGCTGTCAGCACTCAAGCAAAGGAATACAACAGATTACATGACAAAGCCCAGAAATGGTCATCATTCACTCTAATGCAAAAAAGTAATGCTATTCTCAAGGTTACACTTGGGGGTAAGGAAAGTTTGTGTAAAGCAAGGATGAACTGAGTGACACTGTAGTCCAGATCAGAGCTTGACTCAACACAAGCTAAGACAATCAATCAGTGGTGAGACAGTCTTCCCTAAAATGAGGCCAGATGCTAGAAAAGATTATTGGCTGTACAAGGATGGTTATCAACTCCTGCTGCAGCCACTTAGGGAATGACAAGAGATAATTAGCTTAGTTTGAAACAAATGGAATTTACATTAAGTGTTGAGAACAGTTCTGTGAGTATTACCACCGACAAGTTACTGGAATAGCTCTTAGGAATTTTATGAATTTACTCTCACTGGAGACTGAAATGAAATTGGACAAGCACATCTGGTGTATTTTGTGCTGCTTCATTGGACAAGAGTGGACCAGATAATGACTCCCAAATCGCTGTATTTGTGATGGTGTTTTGACTTTACACGTACCTGAATTTTCTTGCCACAGATGACTCCAGTATAACCAGGACGACACGAACATACATTGGGCAATACACACTTGCCTCCAAACAGACACTTCTGGTTGCACACAGCTAAAACAGGAGAGGTACATATTTGGCTTTATTCTTCAAAACAACTTGGAGAAGGGTAAGTGGTTACTATCTCTTATATGCTTATTCTACTTGCTTATAGGAGCTGAGAATGTGGTAGGTATTTCCATTGGGAAACATGCCTCAGTGTGAGAAGATTGCAGAGTCTTGTGGAGCCAACACTGTTCTTATACCTACCCCATCCCCATTATGCTTTGATGCAGATTTAATATGGGGATATGCTGAGGGCATGCACATGACTGGGCAAGGGAGATGAGTAAGGTGGGGTTTAATACATCTTAATATTTCAAGCTACTGCAATGGCCTCTCAGGGCTGTTGCAGCAGCATATTGTGTTAGAGCAAGCCATCACACATTGCCATGGTCCCACATTACCATCATAGTCTGGAGTTTTCAGAACTGGTAGAGGAATCTCTGCTTTTTATCCTGCCTTTGACACCGATTTGGGTTAAAATACAACCAGGATATAGTTACTATGTATGGCTGAAGCATTCATAACTGTATTGAAGCAAAAGGTTTCAGGTCACATCGGTCTTACGTGTTTGACACCGGATTCCTTCCCACTGCGGAGGACAATGACACGTACTCGGCCCAATACATTCTCCACCATTCTGACATTCCTGAAGACAGATCGCTGCACAAACATCATCACAAAGTTTGGTTATACCCCAAGGGATTACTTTTACTTATTATTTGCATTTCAGGATGCCCACAAGCAGTTGAGTGCCTTCCATACAAAAGAGTCACATCATCTTCATTGAAAATCCATCTAAGTTCAGGAGGCTATTAAAGAGAAGCAACTACGAGCAAAAAGCCCTACATCCAGAGCATGCACTGAGATGTTCTGATGAATCATAGATTGCTACAAAAGCCTGAAATAGCAATTTAAGTCAGCACCACTAAATAGCTTCATTTTTTTTCCAAATTGCCTTATCTAACCCCACACCTTAGTGAGATCTTTTCTCAGTCATGCAGCTTAATACATGGTGAATCAACTCAAGAACTCAAATGAGCCAAAATTATTTTCTAAGACTCATTTTTCTGTGCGCTCATCTCTGCTTGTAAAGCTATAATCTAAACCACTATCATTTCTCGTTGGTTAACTATCTGATAATCAAATCTCTCTTACACAGCACCCAAGAATATCTCACCCCTGTTAATATGGGTAGATTTTTTTTTTTTTTTGGTGAAACATTCCATTAATTACAGAAAGTAATACAGGGAAAATTGGTTTCCCTCCATGCCATTAGAGCTTATTGGCCATATCAGTATTGGAGCCTCAAGTGGATGCTGTGACAGACACTAATACTTTAGCTATTGGATTTTTACTACTCATCCTCATGCTGACTTTTCAGGCAGACTGCTTTTACCCATGCTGCCACATTTTATTTATGCACTGTCAATATCTTCATTAATATACAATGTGACCCACAGCTGTGTTTCCATCATCGTCCTATTTCTAAAGAGGGTCTAAAAGATGCTCATTGCATCTTCTATTCCAATCACCACCCCGTTTTCACAGTTTCCCAATATTTCGCTGCAGTTCTTTTTCTATTATATCTGCTTTCATGTCCTACAGCACAAACTGGAATTCTTTCACTTCACTGACTCAGCTCTTTGCAGAAATACTGATGTTTCTTATTTGGACAAGAGTTAAAAAGAAGCGAATATTATCTGATACACAAGAGTTTAAAAGATACTTTGGTCTCATGATTCAGCCTAAGAACTGCATGGTGTTAGTGCTCCATCCTAAATTTTTCTGCCAAGTTAAAGACTATAATCTTTCATTCTTGAGTTCTTTGGTGCTAACTTTGTATTAACTGTGTGAACAGAGTTGTCCTTTAGTCATATATTACTTCTAAGGTATGGTTCTCCTGTTAACTTACGAGTGTTACATCTTTTTCCTCTCCATCCTGAAGGACAAGAGCAAACATTTGGTCCTACGCACCTTCCTCCATTCATGCACCTTGGCTCACAGACACCTTAAAATCAAAACCATCTGCTGGTTAATACATTTAACTGATTACAGAATAATGTATTGGTTACTTTTGGATCCTGGAAGGATTTTAACACTGCCTTACTTTTTTCACATCTTCTGCCCGTGTACCCCTCAGGACAAGTACAGATGTTATTTCTCATGCAATGACCACCATTCTTGCAAGGTGGGCTGCAGACAGCTAGAAGATACAAACAGGAGGGAAAGGCTGGAGTTTGCATTTTGTTTGATTTAGCAATACACTTCCAGGAAATAACAGTGCAACACTAAAATTCTGACTGCTTGTAGAGACATTCAGCACTATCAGGCCCATCTCATAAAAATGATATTAATATGAATTGGTGCCTATG
>JBCJKH010024296.1:1161-13959 GCA_039877255.1 Loriculus beryllinus | reverse complement strand
GGGCTGCTCTGAATCTCTTCTCTGCCCAACCTGTAGCTGTGCTTGGGATTGCTCTGACCCAGGTGTAGGACCTTGCATTTGGTGTGGTTAAACTTCATGAGGTTGGCATCAGCACACCTCACAAGCTTGCAATAATGTGAAAAAGCTCTGAAATAAATGTCATTTCATGCAGGATTTTGTACAACTTTAAGACTAATCTATTTCTGAATGAGTCCACATTGGGATTGAGAAGAAGAAGCACTGAGGCACACTGGCTGCCCTTTCCTCAGTTTTAAGGATAATCTGAGAATAGCAAACTTGCCATAAAATTCCTTAGAAAGAGAACTTGCACTATGACATTTCATGACTCTGTTCAGAATTAAACACTGCATTGAAAGTTAGAAGTCCCCTTTTTTCCTTTTCCTGACTCACTAATATATCATGCCTATTATGGGTAATACACACAGAATTTCATAATCAATGTACTTCAAGAGTCTACTGCCTACTTGCCTACATGAAAAACCTGAATAGGGAAATGAATCAGTACAATGGGACTCCACCTGCACACAATGTTCCATAACAGGATGTGATCTCTTATGTGGTTTGCTGAGACGGCCAGTGAAAAAGCAGACTTGGCAAAGGTCAAAATTGAGGCACTTCAGACAGCGATACCTGTAAGGGAAAACAAAAGGATTAAGTTACTTCCCCACAAGTAAGAATTTGGTGTAAGTGAGCTTGATTACTGGAAATGCAGATCCCTGGGGTCAGAAATGCAGAGAAACACCTTTGTTAGAACAACAACTTTCTTCAGCATTCTCTGAATTCAAGAGTTATTTTGTTCTGTTCTTCTCCAGCACACACTGATGATATTGGTATTATTTATTTCTGCAAGGAAGAAACAGTTTTTCTAGCACAGTTCCTGAGAGTGCATTTGTATCTTCATATGTTTCTGAGGCCTCAACTTACCTCTATTTGCTGATCTTGTGGAACTGTAATATCATTACATTATTGACATAGGATTTGCAACTTTGAAAACAAAAACCCAAATATGCAAAAAACTAAACCTGCAGGCTTGCTATTAAAGAGAAGAGAGGAACAGTAAAATGATTTTCTGAACATGCTGGTCAGTGTGTAATGGGTAGTGTTCTTTTTATACCATTAGTCCATTTTGTACCATTACTTAGATCAGTAAGATGCTAAAATGGATTACTTAACTAGCCAGTTGATACACCTGATTATGGGATAAAGAACTAAGAAATGAGATACACAGGTTTAATTTGCTTTACCACTGAACTACCAGTCTACTTTCAGTAAATCTCCATAATCATGTCTGCTAGTGAGCTAAAGAGAAGCAAGATGCAGGCTTGAGCACTAGGCTGTGATGGTTCTTTCTTTCCCAAACTTACTTGTTAAATTAGATTATGCCCAAAGATTTTTGCTAAATGCAGCAGCTACAGCCTGTAATGTATGTAAACAGTGTTAAGAACTATATATGTGGATGCTATAGACTGCAGTAATTACTCACACACCTGAGGCCTGTAATGGGGAAAATTTTGCAGACTTTACATCTGGCTTGGTGCGAAACCATTGCTGTGGCTGATAATCTGTAGCACGTAGGGAGCCACAGGAGAACAGCAGGCTCCGATCTTAGCCAAGACATGAATTTTCCTTCAACAATTGCTGAATTCAGAACCTGGAAAAAATATACATCTCAAGTTCAGCTGTTTACATCAAAAGAACTGGTTTCTTGTGTATAATTCTTAATAAGAGCTGATATTGGACTCTGCTAGCATAGATTTTCGTGTAAAATGTTACTGGGCTCCAAAAGGCTTGCAATAAATGCAGGTCTTCAGTAGTCTTACTGTGGACCTTTTCTATAGCTATAAATCCTCCTATACTGTGAGACTGACAATCAGTCCTGCCCCTTAGAAGTACATACTGGTGTATATTATATGGTGATATGCTTGCAATTTTAATCAACCAGCAGCATCAACAATCATTTCACAGGACATCATAATTTCACTCACCCCATGGAAACAGCTGCGAGTTGCAATTTCCACAGAAGACAGAGTGCAGCCTTCTCCCACAATGGCTGGTATCTGCATCAAGAAGAAAGGCTCAAAACCACCTCAATAAAAAGCAGATGTTCCCATCATGCTCTGCTGAGATGGTGACAGCACACAGATGGTGAAGTATCTATAGAAATGCCATTTTACACACAGTTCTGAAAAAATCCTGTTCATATTCATACCATCAGCATGCAATTTCATAGTTAAGTATGTGTCAGAATGATTTGCTTCCAGCTCACTTACTGAAATGAATCAACATGTTAAGTTGCCATACTAGAATACTGAAGGGCACTGCATTTTAACCACAGGGGTCATTTTCAGATCTCATTTTCAGCACCAGTTCAGCTGGAAATACATGTATGCTAAGGCATTTTTCTGCATCTGCAAACTATTCTAGTGAGTTCAAACATCTGAAGTTTGGAGTCATTTTAGGAACAGCTGTATGCAGCTGTTCCCAGGACATGTAAGTTCCAGAAAAAATGAATGTACAAAGGCACTGATGCAAGTGGTGACACTGACTGAGAAAAGCTGTAGAATTTGATTCTTTTATCTACTTCTTATGGTAGCTCCTTATGTCTGCAGAATGCCAGACTGACTTTAGTCCGATAACGTAACTGGATATAAAACCAGTTTTTTCTTAGATTAGGATACTCCTTCAAGATCTGTTGTGTAACAGCACTGGCACAGCATTACCTGATTTAAGTCTGTTAGTAGGCTTCTCAGGGCACTACGGGTGATCAAGGCCGTGTTCCCATCAGGGACAGCATAAAACTGGAAGAAAGCTGAAAACAACCAGAGGAAAGAAACTGGAATCCTGGCAGAGCCTGAAGTGTCTTCTAGCTACTCATTCTCAAACTATCTACATGATGACTGTAGTCTACCACACAAACCCCTCAAGGAAGTTCCCCTTAATGTCTATCTAACGGGCATTCAGTGACTGCTGTGACAATAATTTCCTCCTACAGGCAGGGAAAAGAGAAAGAAAGCAACGATATCATGACAATTCCTTGTTCCTGGCAGTTAAGACTGGTAAGGTTGAAGGAAAATTTTCATGGCTATAAGAAAAATATTTAAATTTGTTTATACAAGATAGGTCCTATTTAAATTGTGAATTGTTAATTCCAATTGTTATCTGAAAGGAACTATACAATACGCAGTGGGGGAGTATGAGGCCAATACACCACTTGTGGTCCATTTGCTCTCCATTTTGAGAGTTTAACCCAAGCAGAAATCTTTGTGCTGCACATTGCATCGGGCTTTATCTGTTTTACTCAGTCTTTTTAAACATTTTTGTCTAATGTTACAAAGCTTCCTGGATCAAATATATAAAACTGCTTTCTAATTCAATGACATTTGAAATTAGGAACTTTCTGGGTTTTTTCTGCTTGGCAAAAAGTACTTGCCCTTCATTTTTAAGCTCTACTTATCTTAAACTTTACTATGACTTGTTCTGATCTTTATTCATCTTTATGCAAAGATGACTAAGGATATTGATGAAAAAGTATTCTCCTGCATCGGCTTTTCTCTAAGCAGTCAACATAGTTTACTCTTTGTATGGCAGAGCTGTATTCTCTTTTAAATTAAAAAAAAAAAAATCACAATGGAGATTTTTATCAATGTTCAATATTTCAGCAGAGTATAAAATCATACATTTCCCACCTCTGTATTTAGCCAGTAGACTGTCTCCTGAAAGGGCAATTAGGGCAGCTGCAGCAGATCTAGCTTTGATATAACCTGTTCCAGATCTAGGAAAATAAAATAAGATACACTACAATCACTGAGAATGTAAAAACTGAAACCTCTGAAGAAAAAATATTGCTATGTTGGAAGAAAACTTTAAGATTCCTCTCCTTTTATATGTACATAACTGATGTCACATTTTAGTGATATTTTATGTCTAGGAACCTTTGTCACTGAATGTAGCTAGAGTTAGCTGTTCAGGATGCCATGCAATCATAAAACAAAAAGAAAGCATCTCCTTCAAAGACCCCACATTTCAAGTAAAATTTCATTTTCATTTCCATTTCATTTACAGACATGTCCTAAAAAAAAAATCTGTTCTTCATTTGTGGAAAGCTTTTTGAAATATGAAAGAGAAAGCAGGATTATAATCCTGGTTTTGTATCATAACATCAAGCAGCCCTAGAACCTCACTGAGCCACTCTTGGGCTGATTCCCTTTAATTTCACTGCAACTCAATTTTATCAAAAGGATATATGCAGGAGCAAGACTTCAGTTTTGCATGTCTGACCACAAAGAATTTAGCTTAATTTAGAAACCAAGTTTGCGACATAGGCACCTAATGGAAAAATGTTTTTTTTTATGTGAAAACAAAGCAGACATGAATTGGAATCCTTGAATTCTATATTTAAGATATTATTTTTGCAAAGCAGTATTGCACTTCAAAATACCATAACAGAAAATTGTCTTCAAGTGTCTTTAGCTAAATTGTGTTTTTCCAGAGCATACTGCATAAAGCTACGATGCACTTCCTAGAGTATGGGCTGCATGGGAAATTGTTGGTCTAAATCTTACAGATTTTGAATTTATATAGAGAGTTTTTCCATAACTTTCATAGAAAAAATGTCCAAGATTAAAACTAAAGTACACAAACACAAATCCTCATGATGGTTTATGGAATTTTACTAAGTAAGACACCACAGAAATGGGGAAAAGCCCTTATGTGCTTTTGCCACTAAATACTTTCCAGTGTTTGCAGTGGACAAAAGCACTCTACAGAGATGCCCTGATTAGAAGAAAATTATAAACTTTTTCTAGCCTACAAACATGGCAAGAAACTTGTAATTTATTTTAAAGTAATTACAGCAATAGGAAAATCGCACACTGTCCTAAGAAACCAGGAAAAGGACCAAGATAGTCCTGATAAGAAGATTCTTCTAATCATTTCTGTACAGTGCACACAAATTACAACACACTCTTGATGTCTCTAGCTTTATTTCATAATACACCAGTTTATTCTTAATCTTAATTGATTTTTTAAGTACAAAAAACCCCCATAACATAAGACCATAAGCAGTAGTAATCATATTAACTACCAGTGATTGAAGAAAAAGTCCTGCAGACCTCTTACATCTCACTTTCTGTAAGAAACTTTGCTCTGATGTAGAATGGAACAAATTTCACCCGTGGTGAATAATTACAAAATTAACTTAGCCTTTGCCTTTTAAATGGGTCACAACCCAACTCACGTGTGGTCAATTAATTCATTATTCACAAACAATACGTGAGGTAAGCACACTCTGTAAGCTGCTTTCTTATTATTCACAGGAACTATTTGCTCTTCACAGGGGTTAGCTGATCAGCTTAGTTATGAGACTGTACTTTTGTTTCATAATTAGCTGATGAACTTTTTAAGCTGGAGAAAAATGAATAATGAAAAGTGACTAGCAAATTCTTGACCTTTCTATGGGTACTGTAATTCAAAGGCTAATACACATTCTTTTTCAGGACTGTACAAAAAAATCTTGGCAGCCAAACGAAGAGCTACTCCCTGTAAAACTGTTTGCAGAAAAAGTTAGCATGGACTGGCAGAAATCTGGGCTTCTAGATAATTTTGGAAACATTTGACCACTTTATCTGATAAATCTTTGTGCCTCATATTGCTATAGCTGAACTACTCTTGTTGTGTATACCAAGAAAAACATCACCAAAATGTAAAAGTTTGATACCAAAATGGTATGAGAGTGATAGAAACATACTTAGCCTAGCAATACTTTGTGGTGGATTTACATCTGTGCTTTCTCTCACCTGTCATACATGGCAGCTAGCAGGTTCAATGTGAAATCAGCGGCTCTTGGATCTACCTGGCCTGGCTTTTCTAACCTCGCCCTTCCGAACAGTTCTGTCAGCATTCCAGAGATCTGCTGCACTTTCAGAGAAATCTGCTTTTCCCTCTGGCTCTGTTCACTTGACAAGGTGTGCTGAATCAGAGAAACATCAATCAAATCCACTGTGGAAAAAGTAGGGGAGAAATGAATGAGAAACCCTGCCTTTTCATGAATGGAAGCTCAACTATTTTTTTATTAGAAGTGTCTAGCTAAGACAAGTCTGTTAGATAAAGTCTAAAACAGCATGCAGTATTTAAAAAGAAACAATCTGGGAAAGGTATTGCTGTCTATAGATGCAGCAAAACTTGTGAGGCTACAAAGATAGAGCAGCTGAACTAAAATTCCCTGGATCTGATTTTGAGATAGATAAAACGGGAATAAAATAGCATGATTAACTGCAACCAAATTATAGACCTAACTTTAGTTCTATGTATAGATAGGTATTTCATAGACTCCAGAAGAAGCAGAGAACCTAGAATATGTCCTATGATCTTTCCAGCGCAGATGGGAAAATATCAGTGTGAAACACTGGTGAATCTCAATCTGGAAAAACATGTCCAATTTTGGTCACCAGTGTTCAAGGAGGAGCAGAGCAACAGTCTCTAAGGATAGTATTGAAGTTGTGATTGTAAGAAATATCTCTGTTAGATTAATCTGCGCGGGTAGAGTTAAGAAGGCAGACTCATTCAGTCGACTTTGAGGATATATTCAGCTCTCTATCGTTGTGTATTATAGAAGCAGATGCAGTAGTGCAGTTTCTGTAATGTGGGTTTCTGCCACAGTTGCCTGTCAGTGGTAATCTGCACAGAAAATTCCCTGCTGATGTGGGTTTAGGGGGAGGGAGGAACATTGCCTTCTGTATGAAGGAAAGCTGACAGTCTTTGGCCAATATATAGTATAAACACATAATCTGAAGCACATCAACTAGAAATTGTAGTAAGTTTGAATGCGTTGCAGAAATACTGCATACTCTTGAGTCAGTTGGGGGCATAGT
Organism: Loriculus beryllinus; assembly: GCA_039877255.1. Lineage (NCBI taxonomy): Eukaryota > Metazoa > Chordata > Aves > Psittaciformes > Psittacidae > Loriculus > Loriculus beryllinus. Next base: position 7,069 of record JBCJKH010024296.1, on the reverse strand, counting down.
TTTTTGCAATGAAAATTTAAACAGAGTTGAAGCATTAGCTCAGGTGTTCTTATCCAGATATATGCATATAGGCATAATGGGCTAAATTAGTTGGCAGCTCGTAGATTGCATCTACAGTAGAATGTACAGCTCCATGATCAGTTAATTTTCATTGTTTTCTCTGATATTTGCTGGATAATGTGAAAGAAAAAGTTTTCATTTACAAAAGTTCAATAAGACAAAGTGATTTAATCTTTCTTATTGATTTATTCTGTGGAGTTTCAAGTTAATATTTCCATTCAAGTATTTAGAGTTGTATTTGCGAAGAGAGAGGCTGAAAGGTTCTCTTCAATCCCAGCAATTAAATGCGTAATACAGGTACTCTGATGAGACCATTTAATGGTAAACAAAGAGCAGATTCCTAACTTCCAGTTTTCTAAATTATCAAATGTTATTTTCCCCACTAGTGTCTCCAGAATATTAGGAATACATGCCTCAGCAATATAGATATAATTTGCTAAAGTAACGCAAATCCATTATAATATTGTTTTGCTACCATAAGATAAACTGCTTGTAATAATAAGAATATGAGAGGTAACTTTTATGACTTTATGGAGTCAAAGTTTGTACAAAACCTCTTTTTCAATACTCTTTCAGTAAAGTTTCTTAATAGTAGCAATTAATTTTAATTTATTTAAGTTTAATCCTCAGAACCATGGTGTTCTGAACATATATATTTTAAAATTATTACATGGGTATCTTAAACCTGATTCTGAATAAGCTCTGATAACAATTAATTAAATAACAGGTAGAATCCCCTTAAAAATCCAGATGCAATTAATCACTGCTATGACAGAGTAGTCAATGCTTTATGATCTTTAGACATTTTACAGTAAGGTAAGATGATCTCTATATTTTATGGAGATTTATCATCTTCATTTACAAAGAATATATGCAGTATTTTTTCACCTGATTCAACTAAACCAGCTGAGTGATCCTGAAATTTAGGTTAATTAAGTTATAAATGATTTTCTACTGACACACGGTTTCTGTGGAGTTATGAAACTAGGCTTAGTGTCAGCATTTTTTTTTGTGATTAAAAGGATTTTCTTTAAATGAAGACAAACTAGTCATTGCACAAACAAATTACAACAAATTTTTTTTTAGTTCCTTTCTAATTGAAGTTTTCTCTGAAGGTTTTTTACTTATCTTGCAGCTAGGTTAAAAAGATTCACAGTAGCCTTTTGTAAAAAGCCACAAAATAGAAAAAAGTAAACAGATTATTCACAACCAGAGTATCAGCCTGATTCTTACAAAGATGCATAAGAGTATTCGCTTCACCTACAATATCTCTTTGCACTGACAGATGCTTGCCTTATTTTTAAAGAGTTATGATATTTTGTATTCCCTGTAATTCTTCAGTTTGTTTAGAACCTTACTTTTGCTATATGTCTTACTTTCCTTTTCTAAGAAAAAATGTGATCAAACTCATTTGTTTTTCAGAAGAGTGCAAAGAACCTTCTATTTTAAGGTGTTAATACAAGATCTTATAAGCATATGTGTAACTGAAGTTTAAGTCAATCAACCACTACCTTCTGTGTAAAAGGAAGTCATGTTACCATTATGCTGAACTGATTCTTCTGCTTTTGGAAGACAAACTGGATCTTGTCCTTAGGAGTGTTTCCAGTATGTCTGTAAGAAGGATATAATAATATATAGCAGGTTAGCCAGGGACAGCAGCCAAACATGCACTTAACTGCTTGCTCACTCACTCTCTCAGTGGGACACGAGTGGGAGAAATAGGAAGAAGAATGAGAATACTTGTGGGTTCAGTTAAAGATGCGGAGATCACTTATTAATTGTTGTCACAGGTAAACCAGACTCAACTTGGGGAAGTCAATTTATTGAGAATTAAAATGAATATTTAGTCACTGAGTAGTGAGAAATAAACTAAAATATTTGCACACTAGAGAAAAACATCTTTCCTCCTGTTATTGTGCTTGGTTCCTTCACTGAGGCAATGGACAGCACAGGAGTGGGGAACGTAGTCATGACTAGTGGCCTCTGCTGCCTCCTTCCTTCTCTCCCTTCTGCTCCCGTGTAGGTCCTCCAGATGCTGCAGACTCCTCAGGGAGCACCTACTTCAGTGTGGGTTCTCCACAGGCTATAGTCCCTTCAGGAAATACGTGCTTTGGTGTGGGCTTGCCCACGCACTACAGTCTCTTCAGGGGTGTACCTGCTCCAGCATGGGCCCTCCGTACTTTGCAGTCCCTTTCTGGAAATGGGGGTTGGCCTGCTCTGCCATGGAGCACTTCCCCCTCCCATGACCTTGCTGTTCCCTCTGCTGTAGCTGACACTTTTTGTTCCCTCTTCCACCCTTTGTTCACTGTCTTCTGCCCTTTCTTAAGTAAGTTTTCACAGAGGCACCACCAGCACGGCTGCCTGGCTCAGCTGTGTCCTAGAGCTCCATGTGGAATCGGCTGGGTACAGCACAGGGCAGCCCTTGATTTCTCCTCATAGAAGCCACCCTTGCAGTACCCCTGCTACAAACACCTTGTCACCTATGCACAGTGCAAGTATCTGAAAAAAAAAATCCACTTAGAAAGAAGGTGTGGATATACGAAGTATGTTCTAAAAGTCTTCCCTGAGGCTGTAAAGGAAACTGAGTAAGTTTCTCCTGGTTTTCAGAGTACTATAACCATTAGCCTGAGGGGAAATGAGTGTTCTGCTTTCAGATGTATTTTTAAAGTGTTGCACTTCCAATATGCAATCATTCTTTCAAAGTCTATTTTTAGTAGAGGCTTCATTGCCATGAATCCTGAATTCAAGACAGTAGCAAAGTGCCTAATTTTGGCTAGGGTTTAAGAAATTCCCGTTAACAGTGTTTCCAATTAATTAGCAATAGACAAGATTTATTAGCTAGGGTTCACCGTAGTCATGCTAGTACAACTCGACAATGCTTCTCTCAGAAATGGCTCAAGAAAAGTATAGTGCGGGTAGAAACATCTTTCCAGACCACAGTCAGTTCCTACATTGCTCTGTGTGGTAAAGAAAAGACTTTCTGAGACTAGAATCTTCCCATTTAATTTTTGGTCTGTAGCTCAATGAAGGAAATCTAAGTTTTTATCATTAAATTAATGTCATTACTGCAACTTGCACAAAAGGTTTTAATTCCTGGTTTATTTCTTGGTCCCTTCTAAGGCCAAAAAGCTATTTCCTGAAAGTGGTAAGCATTTTGTATTATTTAAAAAAAATGGTACTAGTGCTTATCACTTTTGTTTTGTTTAACACAGACATATTGTGAATGTTCTAACTAACCAGACCACTCATCCGTCTAGTACAGTATTCTGTGTCCAGAAGAACCACAGGGACACCACTGTCCTCATACTCTGCCAGTATCAACAACTGTTGTGTTAGGGATATTTGAGGGACTGTCACTGACTGTCATCTTTTTTGTATGTCTGTTTTCCAATAATCTAATTCATGCGCCAATCTCAGGTAGTATCTGCCTCCATATGCTTTTTTCTGCAGTTTCTAATGCCTGCTATGTTAAGGAATATCTTCCTTTATTTCTTTTCATCTAGTTCTCTACTGCTTTTATCAAGGACTCACTAAATCTTGTATGTAAGCACCAGCTGTGTATAAATTGCCTCTTTTCTTCATGATATTGTAACTGTTGGCCAGCATTTTCTCTCTAATCATAAAAGCCCCAAATATACGAGTCTTGCACTGAAGCTTCTCCATGCCTTTGGTTGCCTCCCTTGATTCTCTTTCAGAGATGCAAAAAGCAGAACTGCATGTGGTGTTCGTAATATGTGTTTACTAAGTCTTTATATAGTAACAGAATGACAATTTTTGTATTTTCCTCAATACCTGTCATTTTGATATGCAGTATGTCATTGGCTTCTTTGCTAGATGATGAGCACCAAGCTGATGATTTCCAATAACTTTAAAAAGTGGTTCAAAAAAATCTTTCCGGAACTGTAACAGCTAGTTCTGAGGTCAGCATTGCAGAGGTATGGATCAGTTTATTTTTCACTACAGAAGCTAATGTATCACCTTTTTGTCTGTTCATTCAGTTTTGTAAGGTTAGTTATCATTTGAATGACATTTGATTATCCATGATTATATTCACAAGTCTTGCAATTTCATAGAATCATTTAGGTCAGAAAAGACCTTTAAGATCATCAAGACCAACTGTAAACCTAACTTTGCTTGGTCCCCTACCAAACCACATCCCTAAGCTCCGTATCTACACTTCTTTTAAGTACCTCCAGGAATGGTGACCATTTTCTTGGACAGCCTGTTCCAGTGCTTTATATTCCTCTCAGTGAATATTTTTTCCTAATACACAATCTAAGCCTCCCTTGGTGCAGCTTGAGGCTGTCACTTTTTACTTGGGACGAGAGACTAACCCCCAACTTGCTACAACCTTATTTCAGATAGTTGTAGAGCAATAAGGTCTCTCCTCAGCCTCCCATTCTCCAGGCTAAACAATCCCAGTAGCCTCAGCCGCTCCTCATAAGTCTTGTGCTATAGAACCTTCATCAGCTTTCTTGCCCTTCTTTGGACACACTCCAGCACCTTGATGTCTTTCTTATAGTGAGGGGCCCAAAACTGAACACAGTATTCAGGGTGCAGCCTCACCAGTGCTGAGTCCAGGGGGATGATCACTGCCCTGCTTCTGCTGGCCACACAGTTTCTAATACAATCCAGGATGGAATTGGCCTCTTGGCCACACAGGCACACTACCAGCTCATATTCAGCCAGCCAATGACCAACACCCCCAGGTCTTTTTCCACCAGTTAGCCTCCCAGCCACCGTTCTCAAGCCGGTAGCATTGCACGGGGTTCTTGTGGCCCAAGCGCATGAACGCTACCTAATTCAATCCTTCATATTTTTTTTCAATATTACTTTCATACAAATCGTACACACATGAGAATATATTTGAGAGGCATCTATGATCTCTCTAATAAGATTTTCTAGGCAAATGCAGGGGCAAAATGCCATTTCCTTGTGGGTAAAACAATGAACCATGCCTGGTATATAATCTTCAGCCTGTGCGTATTTGCTCTTCTGCTCAATACTTTCATGTAGACACAGCTGTAGACAAGCAAAAGGTAAGTCTACCTTTGAAACAAAGATGAAGGATTCCAAAATATGCAGTCTGAATTGTTTTACCCGATGAATAAACAACTAAATTCTTGTTAAACGTGAATGTAGCGCAGACAGTTATTTTTCTCCCACTGTGTGGCCTTTTGTCTTTAAAGTTAAATTGCAATTCCAAAAATCATTCAGATACACTTACATTTTCCAAGACCAAAAATTGACTAGACTTGAAATGCCTGCTCAGGCAGCTGTCCATTGTTAAAAAAGTTACAACACAGCAGTAAAACTGAAATATCCAAGTGAAGTTTAGCAGAGCAAATCACAGGAACAATCAGGCAGCAAACTGAAGGGTCATTTCAGAAAACAAAATTGGAAATAAAATTAAAAAAAGCTAGCTTGAAATGTATGGCAATATATCCCAGACTTAGATATGTCACCTTAAACCCTTCAGCTGCTGAAGTCTGAGCATGAATGAGGGTGATGAACAAACCTGAAAGCTCTTGTAAATTATGAAATCTCATTCTCCATCTAAACTAGTTTATTGCTAATTCCTAAGACTTTAGCTATGAGGAGACACTCCATCTTTGTAGATACAGTTTAACAGTGGTCTACTGGAGCAATGCATGAGCTAACATCAAGGTGCGGGTTCTCTCAGTAATCTCACATATGTTGTATAAATATGTCACATAATTTTTAAAAGGAAAAAATGGAAGATCTGTTTGAAAACCATTTCTTATGGATCTGAGACATAAATCTTATAGATTAGTTGTTAGTGTGAGGATATCAAACTAAAGGGTGGAATTCATGTTGTAGTATTCCT
>JBCJKH010024293.1:0-14022 GCA_039877255.1 Loriculus beryllinus | reverse complement strand
AACAGGGGAAGTTTAGATTGGATATAAGGAAGAAATTCTTTACTGTTAGGGTGGTGAGGCACTGGAATGGGTTGCCCGGAGAGGTTGTGAATGCTCCATCCCTGGCAGTGCTGAAGACCAGGCTGGACAAAGCCTTTGGTGGCATGGTTTAGTGTGAGGTGTCCCTGCCCATGGCAGCGGGGTTGGAACTGGGTCATCTTAAGGTCCTTTACACCGCTAACGATTCTATGATTGTATGATTCTATAACCAAGGGTATTTGAGCTTCAAGGCTGCAATTGTACATGCTAAAACAAGTGCCAACAACTAATTCTGTGCATTTGTTTTCATTGAAGGGAAGCATGATGGAATTGTAAAAGGCAGAGAGTACTTCCACTGCAAACCACGACACGGAGTCTTTGTTCGTCCTGGGCGCCTCAGCAAAGCACCAGCTTCCATGAGGAAATGGAGTAGCACTTCACGGTCTCAGGCATCTTCCACTTCAGATAAACAGAGAAGTTCTGTTCTTCAAGGCTCATCACCCACACCTAAAACAGGAGGAGAGGTCCTCTGCCATTCGGGAGATGCAGCAGCTTCTGCTTTTTCTAGGAAACAGGAGAACAGAAAATCTTGGATTAACTAAACTGCAGTATTTTTGCACTTACTACACACGTCACTGTGTAGAAAACTTTATGGATTTTTGAAGCTATTGTACATTTTAATCTGTCCATATGGAATGTGTATTCCCTAGAGTCCTTGACTTAATTCTCTAATTTTTTATAAATAATATATATATATTATATATATATATATGATTGTGTATCTATAGTTTGTCTGCCAGTGGGCAGATACGGCTGCACACTAAAATACAGTTAAAGCTGACCTGTAGATAACTGAGGTACTGGACTGTTTGATACACAACAACTTGGAAGATATATTTTAAACAACAAAAAATATTTTATTGTGGAAAAAAGCAGGATGTAAATCCGTGTTTGGGTGGGGGGAGAAGCTACGATTTGCTGTTCTTAATTACCAAAGAACTTGTTTTAGACTGACACATTTACTGTTTCTATCTTTCTATTGTAAATGTTTTAACTGGTAACATGGTGCCATGCTTCTTTTAGTCACCGGGCACCGTGCAGCCTTACGTTCCGTGTTTAAGCACACTGAAATATCCAACTGCTTCGTATTTTTTGTCTTCCTAGAGGCCTGCCACTGTGCTGACTTGGCTTTGGATTGAAATGACTAACAATGCCTGAGGCTACATGTCTGGCATTTCATATGTTCACATAAGCCAGCTGGGCAGTTTGACTGCAGGAACAGTATTACTGCAAGGGTGTCAGAGGACAACATTTGGGCTTTTTTTGGGGGGAGGGGGTTGGTTTATTGGGTGTGGGGGGAATGGGGAAACAAAGAAGCAGTAAATGGATCATGACTGCAAACTTTGCACTTGTTACTTGCTGGTTATTATCAAGCTGAAATAGAACCTGCTAAAGTAATTTTAATCTGTAAAGTTTATTTTAATATTGGGAATGATGGAGAGATTTATGTCTGGTGCTCATGAATTCCTAAGAAGGTTGTTCCACATGTAGATAGTGTAGATGCCTGTACAAGCGTTGTGGCTATTTGTAAAGTAACACGGTAAAAAAGGAGTGAAGTGAATGGCCTGCTGTATCTGTTCTTTGTTTCTTAGCAAGTGAATGATTGAGATACCTGGGACCTTACTGAAAAGCTGCTGTTCTTTCTTTGATTGTTGTGTACAATAAGCGGACTCTTGTATTTTACTATTTACTGTAAAGAACTGTAATTTATATACTGCCATACTGTATTTAATTGGTACAGACCTACTGTGTGTTAGAATACAGACTGTTTACTTGGGATTTTAAAAGAAATGCCTTGCCTGTGTTTGGTACAGTGAGGTCTCGTGCAAATAGCACACTGTTTGTAGCTGGAGGTGCTCAGATGTAAAGTCACTTGTGAAAGTGCTGGAGAATGATGTGACTGGAGTAGAAGACTGGGTGCTGGTTATTCATCTGTTTCCACACTGATCAGTTTGTGCAGCCTAAGAGAATAGCAGCCCCGGTAGATCCAGGTCACCTGCTGTTTTCCTCATCCTTCATAGGAGGACGGGCAGAGCCGGGGAGCTCCTGCCAGAGAATGGCATTATGTGGGTCAAGGGGACACAGGACAAGCTCCTGGGAGGCGGATTGGACAGCCTTGTGGCTAAATATGTCAATGCCTCTGCTGAGTACAAAGCAGTTGGCAGCTAGGAGGGTAATGTGTTGGGGGAGGAGTGAAAGGAGAGGGGGATATGTTCAGTGTACTTGCCCTTGACATAGCTTTTTGCTCTTCTGAGCCTTACATGCTTCTTACATGTTAATTGATTTTGATGAAATGGCTGTCTCTGCAGAATATTTAATACTTCTGGTGTCCACCTAGAGTTGCATTAATGATACATCTGCTGGAGGAAAATGCTGTAATAGAAAAGACTTGTGCAGAAGTGTTTTATCAAACACAGATGATCATAGAACACTACTAGTTATCTACACCCAACACCGCTACTTGAAATCAATTTTAGATGCCACTTTAATCTTTTTATAAAGCTTTTCAGAAAACACACATTTTTCACACATTTGCATAAACATGTTTGTCCAACACCACTACAAACATCTTTGAGAGTTGATATGGCCATTTTCCGATTGCAAAGATTCAGTGTTTACACCAGGTTAGCATCAGCTGAGCTAGGCTTTCCATGGTTTCAGACCCTTCAGAATACAGAATGAGTGATGGATTGCTTCAGAAACACTGGAATGATTATGCCTTGGGGTATACAATCTACACATGCCAAGGAAACCAAAGCAAGCCTCATTTCATGCTGTACCCATTTTGCATAACTTGTGCTATCATTTCTTATTATTAAAAGACCTGTACTTTTGCAAACATTGCATATTAACATGCTCTGCCCTTAGTTAAAGTTAGAAGGGGGATATCTAACGAATGCAATAGGGTAATGTGTAAATGCAAGTATTTTAGTTGATATGCTCCTCAAAGCTGTGGTGCACGAACAGAACCACTAATGTTAGTAATGTTAGACTAGTAGTTTGCTGTCTTGAACTTTGTAATCGGTGGAAGAAAATTGTGGTGATAATCCAACTGCAAATTGATTTTCACTGTTGGTTTGTTGGGTTCTGGGTTTGTTTGTTTTAGTGTTATCTTAATCAGCATCTGAAGTACCCTAAGATGCAGGATGTACAATCCATACTAAGACTTCAGTCTAGAAAAACAAGCCAACCCCAACTATAACACTGCATAACACAGGGCAGAGCCTGTCCCTCCTCCATTTGACCTGCCAAACAAACCTGCCACCTCAGTGTTGCCTGACTTCAGCCATCAGGATAGTTACAATGGTAAGTTCATGCTGGCCTTCCTCTTGGTGTTCTGAATTTAAGTGGTTTTTCAAGTGTACATGCGTTGTGTGGATTCAGCCAGAGCTCTGGGAGAGCAGCTGGTACAGCCCAGTGAGCGCGAGCACAGGGTTTAAAGGGTACTGCTCCATCTTGAATGTTCTGTGGCAACTGTCTTCCTTCATGTTTGCAACTGGAGGTGCAATATTGCATCCTGCTGTGACATAAGCAATAAGAAGCAGCAGTGTAATGAAAGAAGCACAGGATGCAGGCCTTGGGAGCAGCCTCTGGGTATCCTTCTCTGTCTGTGGGTAACTGTACCCACAGAAGGGCCAGGTCAGAGGCAGGGGCTGGGTGGGACTGCAGTGTGGTGGGACTTGCTTTTCAGCCCTCCCCGTGTCAGGATATGCATTTTAAGGACCTCTTCATCTGTTTAGCTGGGAATTTAAGGCATTCAAAGGGCCAAAAATGTGTAAAATCTCAGATTGACTGAAAAGGACTAGAGAGATTTCAAGTTGTTGGGGAAGGCTGGATAAAAGTGGTTTGTGTCTTGTTTCTGCAGAAAACCAAGCTAAAACCGTTCTTCCTCATAAAAACCGTGCAGACTCTAAGCTATCCACGCCGTGTTAGTACAGCAGCATATGGGAGTGTGGTCAGTGAATGTGTGAACCGCAAGCACCTGAGCATAACTTAACCTACGTGAGACGTCGGCGTAGGGAAACGTGAGAGCTCCGCGCTCCCTCAGGAGCGGGCCCCTGGCACCACCCGTCCCCCCCTGCCCCCGCCGCCCGTGCCCGTGCTGTCAGCTGCGCCACAGCCAAACGGCGAGGGCGGAGCCGAGCGCGGCCCGGCCCCGCCGCACAGCCGGGGCGGGACGTGCGGCGCCGCACGACTCGGCCGCACAGCCGCGGCCGGGCACCGCGCTGAGGTAGGTGCCGCCGGGGCGGCGAGCGCCCGCGGCCCAGGGCCTCCGCGCAGAGGGGGTGGCGGCCACCCCGGCCTCCTCCCCGACGTGACTCCGTCCCCCGGCGCGGTTCGCCCTCGCCCTTCTGCAGGCGGGCGGCAGCACGTACGCATGCTGGCCGCTGGGTCTGCTGCCGCGGCTCCGTCCCGGGGTGAACCCTGCCCAGCAAAGCGCCTGTCGGGTTGGTTGGTTTTGTGTTCTTGAAGCGCGGTTGACGGGCGGATCGCGGGAGCTGCTGTGGCGAGAGACGGCAAAATTGTCAAGTTAACTGCTGTAGGAAACCCGCGGCGGGGTGTTGTGGGGCGTTAGAGAATTTGTTCTTCGAGCGGAATGAACATCTTGGGTTCTTAACTGGAAGCAAAAGATCATCCCATTGTCAGGATCTCCTGTTTGAGGTGTCTGGGTTTTGCAGCCTAAGGAAGGGAAGCTGAAGGTGCAAGAGGAAACTGTGATGAATAATCTTTGTACCTGTTTTTTTACGGAGAAACCCTTGCAGAAGTATGCTCCCTCGGTGGGCCGCTTGTGACTCCCTTATTCTTCCCCAGGTGAAGTACTTCCGAGGGATGCTGATGAGTCTCTTTCAGTTTACCGCTAGAAGGTTGGCTTCCCAAGCGTATTGTGGACTTAAGGCTGCTTCTTCAAAGAAACACAAGTTTGGCATGGAAATGGCTCGTCCTAGTTCAAGTAAGACATTAATGTGTTTCCCTGTGTACCCCGGACAGGTTTTTAAGCTAGATTTTAAATTCTAGAAGGTTTTGTGTCATAGGTGAAAGCTATAGCTTAGTTCAGAATGTTTTGAACAGCTTGAACTTCATTTCCTCCCCTATCTCCCCCTTCCCTGGCTGCTAAAATTTATCTTCTATGTCTGTATTCTGTATAGTTCCCCAAGCCCTTGCATAGTTGCTGTCAGTGTGGTTGCCTGGCAATATGGTTTTAGCGTTTATAATTTATGCTCACAAATGTATGCTGGTTAGTTGCAGTTCCTTTTCATATGGGTAATAAAAATCACTTCTTATTTCTTTGCACAAGAATTATGGAGACCGTCAAGCATTTGTAGCTACTCAGGAGCAGGGTATTGGGCAACCCTAACAGCCCTGTTCAGTCTTGTAGTAGTAAATATCTTCTTTTTGTTTTCTTGTTGGGTTTGTCTTATGTTTGTTTTTTAAGTTGAGGATGTGCCTTAACTTGAAAACTGTGCGCAGAACTTCACAGTTATCATGAAAAAAACCCTCCAAAGAAGACACAGTAAATCATGAAGATTAGGGTTCTGATCAGCAGCTCAAAGTTCAGCTGAAGGCCAGTCACTAGTGGTGCACTGTAGGAGTCTTTCCAATATTGTTTAACACCTTCATTAGCAATCTGGATGATGGGGCAGTGGGCCCTCAGCAAGTTTGGGGATGGCACCAAACTAAAAGGAGTGGCTGATACGTGAGAGAGTCATGCTGTTGTCCAGGGGACATCAACAGGCTGGGGACATGGGCTAACATAAACCTCATGAAGTTCAGCAAGTGGAAATGCCAAGTCCTGCATTGGACCAACCTTAAGCACCAGGACAGTCTGGTGTTGATCATCAGGAAAGCAGCTTGGTGGAAGAGGCTCTGAGGGTCCTGATGGGCGCCAAGTTGACTGTAAGCCAGCAATAAGCCCCTGGGGCAACAAAGGCCAGTGGGTGTCTTGGGATGTACTCAGCAGAGCATCTCCATCAGGCTGTGGGAGGTGATCCTTGCCTTCTGCTCAGCATGGTCAGAGACACCTGGAGTGCTACATCCGATGCTGGGCTCCCCAGTATGACAAAGACATGGGCAAACTGGAGAGAGTCCGTCAAAGGGCTTTGAAGATTATTAATGGCTTCGAGCATCTGAGATGTGAGGATAGGCTGCGGTGGCAGATGGAACTGCTCAGCCTTTAGGACACCAGGCTCAGGGCTATCTTATCAGTGCATAAAAACACATGATGGGAGGGAATGAAAACAAAGCTGGACTCTTCTCAAGTAGTGCCCAGTGGCAGGACATGAGATAAGGGACACAAATTAAAGCACACAGGATTCCATCTGAACACAAAGAAACACTGTTTTTTGCTATGAGGGTGGTCAAACGTGGAAGTGGGTTATAGTCTCCATCCCTGGGGACACTCAGACCCCACCAAACTGGACATGGTCCTGCTATGCCTGACCCTGCTTGAGCAGGGGTTTGGACAGTCTCCAGAGGTCCCTTCTCACCTCAGCTGTTCTTTGATTCTAAAATATGTTGCTTTAAAATTAATATCTGAGGTAAGCCAGAAGAGATATTTTTTTTTTTGTCTCTCTGTAACTAACCTGTTCCTTTTTTAGGTTGTTTTGACCCATAGAAAAATGCAAAGGAAATTAATTTCCCATCTTCTTTCCCGAGTGACTTTACCTTGCAGGGGAAAAGGGGAGAATGTACATTCAAAAACAGCAAATACAATTGCAAACCTAGAAAATAGCCAAGATGCCTCAGCAGGAAAAGTGTTTTTCCAAATGCCTTTAATTTTGAAGGTGATACTTTGTAACTAAGTGTAGAACTTTTTTTTTCGTCTTGGGTACAGTGAAGAAGCAAACAGTTCTGGGTGGTTGTGGCAACAGTTGTTATCAAGGTAGCACTAACTCTGTGGTTTTAGTTTAAGGCTCTGTCTTTCAAATATTGAGTGTATTCATAGTTTAATACATGTTGCCCTCCCAAGCTTGCTCATACATGGTTTTGAGGATCTCCAGGAATTTCCCTTCAAATTCTAATATGAAGAAACTCAGAAACAAATTAGTATTCTACACTTAAAGTACTGGGAGGTGTATGTGGAACCCATCTCTACATGTGTCAGTTTGCCAGCACTGTCTCTATGGCTTCTTAAATAAAAGTACAAGCATTTGAGCCGCTGTTTGTTTTTCCTCCCCGCACACAGATATGGCTGATTTTCGAGAGGTGTTTGCCAAAGCGAAGCACATAGTCATCATCACAGGAGCTGGTGTTAGTGCAGAGAGTGGAGTTCCAACCTTCAGAGGGGCTGGAGGTTTCTGGAGGAAGTGGCAAGCCCAGGTACGTACTGGTGGCACACGTCTGTGCAGCTCCACTGCAGTGGTGATGGTGAAGGGTCAAGAGGAGCTGGGCACCTTGGATGGTGGAAGTACTCCATAGAGCTGTCCCTTTACACCCATATATGCAGCTGTGCCCTGGGGGCTGCTTTGTGCAGCTACTTCTCTGCCCTTATCAGTTGTTTGGGAAAAACAGTGTTCTTGCAGACAGCTCTGGGTCTTTCTACCATCCTTGGTTCCTCGCTGCTTTGTAGCTTAGCTGTGTGGTCATCTTTCAACACTCTCACTGTTTTCCTACCTTGTTTCCTACTTCCTGTTTTAAACTTGAGAACGTTTTGCCAAAATAACAAAGGACAGAACCAATGATAGTGACTAGTTGTTTTTCACTAAATCTTGGTTTATCATCATACTCTTTAAAAATGTTTTAGGATGTTTTTTATTGTTTGGGGGCAATGTTCTTTGCAGTCTTTAACTCTTCCTCAAGCTTCTGTTTCTTGCTGGTGTGACCTTGGGAGAGGAGGTCAAAGCCGATGCTGTGGGGTGGAGGGGTGCAGTGGCGAGCACCTGTATGAGTTGCATAGGTGCCTCAGGAGTCTGATCCTGCATACTGGTGCAGGTGTTTCATGTAACTGCTACACTATCAGTAAATGCTGCCTCAAATGTTGCTATCTTGTTGGCTTTTTTTACATTTCTTAATGCAGCACTCATGAAAGATTTGATGAGGTTAAAAAGGGGTCAGAGATACGAGTTTTTCAAGATGGTTTGAATCTAAAGATGCATTTTTTCTTTCAGCGACTGTCAATTCAAATAAAGCATGCATGTGTATAAATGCATGGTTCTTCTGCAGCAGAAATCTTGCATTCAGCATTTTTATATCAGCAGAATTGCATGTTGTAGCATTAGACTGAGATACTCCTTATTTTAAAAAGAAGGCAAAGTTAAAGTTACTGTGAAAAATACAGCTTTTCTTTTACATGTTGGTAAAATCTAAGACATTAGACTTTGGTTTTGACAACAGCTATAATTTGGCTTGTGTTACACAATGCAACAAAGATGTTGCTAGCAAAGGAAACATATCCACATAATATTGAGTTTTATGGCTGCTGTGTGCATTGAAATGTTTTATCTTCCTTTGTGCTGCACTACACTCTCAATAGTTTGGTGGGGCAGCACAGAATAAGGTCCAGGTGTACTGTGTAAAACTATGTACCATGCTGTTGATATCAGTTATTTCCTCATTTGATAAGATAATTGGACTTGTCATCCCTATAAGGGCTATTGAAGTATATTTTCATCAACTGCATCTGATTATAAATAATTTGCTTCTGATAACCTTGTTGTGCTGGGAGCAGTGTAAGTGGCAGGAATCTAGCTGGTTTCACCTGGGGAGGACTTTTTCTTGCCCTTTCAGTGGTAGCATGACTTGTCGTGTCTTTTCCAGGAGCTGGCTACTCCAGAGGCTTTTGCACGAAACCCTTCTCGTGTGTGGGAGTTTTACCACTACCGCCGGGAGGTGATGTTGAGTAAACACCCAAACCCTGCACATATTGCCATTGCAGAGTGCGAAAAGCGACTGAGCAAGCAAGGACGGAGCGTTGTGGTCATTACTCAGAATATTGATGAACTGCACAGAAAGGCAGGCACAAAGCACCTCTTAGAAATCCATGGTAAGAATCAGCTTACCTGTCTGCTTACGGGCCAGCAAACCTGGGGGAAGAGGAGAGAGCAGGATAAGTACTGGGAGAAAAGAAACTTGCCTTTAAAATGGTAATAACTTGCACAAAGTTATTTACTGTAACACCATGTTCTCTTTTGGAAGTTGTTTTGGGTACTTCACATATATTGGGCATAGTTTCATTTTGATTGAGTCATAGTTTTAGAGGGACTGTTGTTGCTCTTCACTGTGGCCTTTCACCTGAAGGGACTGTGTTTTCTCTCTGCTGGGTCTGGCCTGTGCTTAACAGTGGCACTGGTCACCTCGGGTTGCTGAACAAAAGCATGTGTTTGCACTGTGTAAATAGTCTCCTTCATAATGCTGGCAGGTTTCAACACTTGGCTGTTACATTCATGTAGTGTTACCCTAGTTACTCACGAGGTGTAGTCTTCAAAGTCAAATAAAGGACATACAAGATAAACACAACCACTTGCTCACACAGCCATGCCCCAGACGAGTTGTTTGATCCCTGATGTTTTCTCTTGGTGTGTTTCAGGTAGTTTATTTAAAACTCGATGCACCAACTGTGGAAACGTAGCTGCAAATTACAAGAGTCCAATATGCCCCGCGTTGGCTGGGAAAGGGTAATTAATGCATCTGCTTGTAAACTGCATTTCCTACTTTGTCTGCTGTTCAGGAGGGAAGGAGCCATTTTAAAAGCATACAGGAGTTTTGGCTGCCCATCCTGTTTTACATCAGTAGTATTAACACTTAAATTTTACACAGCTGTTTGGAGCCATAGGTGTGCTGGTTCAGTAACTTCAGTGAGAGCCTATGATGTTGTAATAAGTCCTGTGAAAGAGTAACTGTTAGCATAGTGTTAAGTATGTTTTAATTAGAAGAATTTCAGATGGCCTGAAACTCTTATTTTGGGCATCAGCTAGTCATACTCTGAGGATGTGTGTTTTCTGCCATCCTTTTCACCTCCCAGGTTTTTTATTAAATCAGGTTGCTTATTCTTTAAGTTGGACTGCCATCACTCGATACATATATTGTTCTCTTCTTTGTCTAGCACCTAGCAGCTTTTGTCCTTCAGCTCCTCAGTAAGATTCTCATTATTACAGGACTCAAAATAAAGATGTAATAAACAACTGGGAGGGAGGTGTCAGTTCCCAGGATTTCTGTAACTTCAGAAGTTGCAGAAAAATCATTCAGTCGCCTTTTTCTAGCCATCCTCTTGCTTTCACCTCTAACAAAAAGGGGGAGAGGCATATGGTCATAGATCAGGTATTTTTCCTTTGCATTTCACCAGATCCTTGTTTGTTGTGCCTCTGTCAGAGTTTGACCAGTTTAGGACAGTTGCTTAGCTCTGGGATAATCCTGGATAAACACCTGCTTTCCCTGTGTGTGGTAGGGTAAGGTTGTAGTAGGTGTTGAGGTTGGCTGAAGTTGCAAAGATCTCTTGGAGAGTGTGCTTTAGAGAATACTGAGTTTTTATTAATGTACAAAATGCACTTTGTATGGCTGAATATATATTGTGATTTTGTAACTTCAGGGCCCCAGATCCTGACACAGAGGATGCCACGATTCCAGTTGAAGAGCTTCCTCAGTACGTGAGGACTAATTTGTGTTTTCCTGTTACCTCTTTATGCTTTGTTGTGCATCTCAGAGGCTTATATTACTGTTCATGTAGTTTTGGAAGGACATGGAGACTTTCTCCAGGAGAAAAAAGGAGTGTGACTGCTCAGAGAACTGATCTAAAGTTAGGGGAGACAGCAGAGAACAGGAGTGTGCTCTGGAAGTTTACCGTGATGCGAAAGGCATGGCATGTTTGTGTACTTGAGCATCAAGCGTAAACATGCCTAAATTCATGTGGCTTGTAGTAAGTGGAGTCATAGTAGAATTGAAGTAAGTAACTAAGTGCTACACAGTAAACATTTTGCTACTTTGTGGGTGCTGCCTGCCATTAATCAAACCGGAGCACTGTGCTGAGGCACCGCCATAGCATAGTCCTTTGTAGGCATTAAACGTGCCATGGTGCTCTTTTATAACAGCTGCAGATGCAAGAGACCACCATGTTTTTCATCTGGTTTCTAAGGAAAAGAAGCTAACGCAATATGTCTGTCAGTTCACTTTCTCCTTAAAAACCCATTGGCCAGTTTTCAATGGAGTTGGCCAGTCGATGGAGGTTGAGGTCTGTAGCACATACTGTGTTTCAAGTTTCATGCATTTCAGGCACTGAGTAAGGGGTTGACACCACTAAGTATTTGAGTTGCACAGCTGTTCAGCAACATGTTCCATGTGGCCAGGCAGCACGTGTGTATTTCCAGCATACTTATGGCACAGCATCAGCTGCCTTCTGCCCAGCACACAGTAGAGGAGGATGTGGGGAGGGCTGTGAAAGAGAAAAGTGGAGGATCGAAGGCAGGTGAGGTATGTCCAAATGAGAATGAAAACAACCATGTGTAAACTTGTCCCTTTTTCAAACAGGTGTGAGGAGGACGGCTGCAATGGGCTCCTCCGTCCACATGTTGTATGGTTTGGTGAAACCCTGGATCCTGACATTCTCACTGAGGTGGAGAAGGAGCTTGATATTTGTGACCTCTGCTTGGTAGTGAGTGATGCACTTGTTACCTGGCCTCTCGACCAACGGGGAAACCACACTAAGGGGGTTGCACCACCTGGGTAAAGGGGTTGTATGAGCGCTTCCCTGAGGAAACTAAAAGCCCCCGAGGATTCTCTGGTGTCGAGTGTGACACTTTAAAAGGCTGTGAAGTCTGAAAACCTACATACGCTACTCGGAAATCAGCAGGTTCAGCATGTGTGCATTAAGCTGAGCTGGCACCTGCCACCTGCATTCAGTACACACAGGGGTTAGATGTTCAAGCTTTAGAGGTTTGGTAGTATTGTTTAGCTGTTGAATTTCTCAAACAATGAAAATTATGATTATTTTGAGGCTCAGCTAAGAAAAAAGTGACAAAATGTGGTAAGAAGGTAGCTAGCTGTTATCACAGGCTGCTTTCTTTTGTGAAGTGGTTTACATGCTCACTGGTTCCAGCTCACTGACCCAAACACTTACTCGGACTATTGTGCACCCTTCACAGACTAACCCCAACTAACAGAAGGAACATCTTGTTTTGTTTTCCTGAACACAAGGTCTTTCCAGTTACAATCCACAAACAGGTTTCTTTGGGTTACATCAGAGAAACTACTCCCAGTCCTGCTACACGTGCAGTGACACTAAATACAGATACTGATTTGGCTTCTTTTCTGTAGGGATCTTCATGCTTTAGTGGTTTTGCACATCCAGTCTTCTGAGAAGGGTCCTCACCTTGTGGGTTGGTTTGGTTTTGCCTGTTTAACTGCTGGCCTGCTACACTCATTGTTTTTTGCAGGTCGGAACCTCCTCTGTGGTGTATCCTGCTGCGATGTTTGCCCCGCAGGTATCTGCTAGAGGAGTGCCAGTTGCAGAGTTTAACATGGAAGCTACTCCTGCTACAGACAGATTCAGGTAAAGCTGTTCAGCTTTAAACTAGCAAACTTTAGTGCCCTGCATCTTCACTCTTTTGCTTTGAACTGCGCAGGATTTTAAACAAACATGATCTAGGGTTTTTCCCCCTATGTTTAAGAAATACTGTTTTCTTCTAATACGTAAGAAGAGGTGATTGCTCTTTCTTGGTAGAATTAACACTGAAGTAAGTTCTTGCACTTCTTACAGAGCAGTTGTGTCTGCCCCATCCCAGGCAGCACTCAAGGCTAGCTTGGACCTGGCTTTGACCAACCTGCTCTAGTGCTAGGTGTCCCTGCCTGAGGCAGGGGGTTGAAACTGCCTGAGCTTTAAGGTCCCTTCCAACCCAAACCGATCTATGAAGACACAACTGTACGTTTCTAAGTGTGAAGCTGAAGTTTGTCCCTGTGTCCTAGAAGTCCCCCTCCCTCAGCAGCGGGGCTACCTCGCTACCTGCTTGTCAAACGCACCCGGGCTGCCAGAAGCAAGCAGCGTGACACCGGTCGCGCCCGCCCCTTCAGCCGGCTGCTTCCTTACAGGTTCCACTTCTCGGGCCCCTGCGGGACCACTCTGCCGCCGGCGCTGGCTCGCCACGAGACGGAGATCATCTCTTGAGCACCTCGGACCGCCCGGCGGGGAAGCGCCAAGTCTGGCAGCCGCGGCCCGGCCCTGGCGCCCGGCGGGGGCTGCGAAGGGAGGGCTGCGGCGGCGGGTGGCGCCGTGCTGCCCGTGCCCTGCTCCTCACCGCAATAAACGCACGGCCGGGCCCGGGGCGGCTCGGCTCGTGTCCCGCCGTTACCGCTCGTACCTCAGAGCCGTCTGTGTGGGTGCGCGTGCGCGGCGGGGCCGCGTGCAGCCGAGAGTACTTCCGGGGCGGGGGTGAGTCAGGAGGTGTAGGGCCATGGCGCGGCGGCCGAAGGGGGTGGCGGGCAGGCGCGGGGTGCCCCCCGCCGTCCTGGGGCCGTCCTCCTCGGAGGATGAGGCGGACGAGGCCCCGGAGGAGGTGTCCTTCGGTGTGGCGAAGGAGGCGGCAGAGACAGAACGGAAGCTGGCGTCGGAGGCGGCCCGGAGGTACCGACGGCCGCGCGAGAGCCCTCATGTCTTCCCATCCCCTTCCTTTCTCCCCCCCCCAACCCGAGCCGGTACTGACGGCGCCTCCCGCCTCCCCGCAGGCACCGGGAGCTGCTGAAGGAGAAGCGGCGGCGGCGCCAGGAGTTGTTTGCGGAGCAGAAGGTACCGCGCACCCCCCGCACGCAGCCCTCGGGCCGCAGCCCCTCCCCTCCCGCCCCGCTAACAGCCCCGTTCTCCCCGCAGAAGCGGAAGCTGCTCCCCGAGGCCGTGCTGCAGGAGCTGGCCGCCGCGCCGCCCGCACGGTGAGCGGCGACGGGAGGCGGTCGGTGGGTGCTTAGCCCTGCCCTGGAGGTGCCTAGTCGTCCTCTGTCTCAGGCTGCTCTTCCTTGTGCCCGCAG
>JBCJKH010024292.1:0-18921 GCA_039877255.1 Loriculus beryllinus | reverse complement strand
AAGTTCCTGTGTGATGTACTCCAGGTTACCCTGCTCTTGCAGGGGGGTTGGACTAGATGATCTTTTGAGGTCCCTTCTGACCCTTGGGATTCTGTGATTCTGTTTCCTACCTGGGATTGATCTTGGGTGAGCAATAGGATAATCTGGAAGAAGCTCCAATCTAGTGTGCTTGATATCAAAGTACTGGAACAACCCCTGCAAACTCTGTCCTGACTTCCATCCAAATCATGGATCCTGCTTGTGAGATTTCTTCAGAAATAATAGTAATAACAATTAAAGAAAAAAGAGCTCAGCAGGGAAACAAACAATTTATTTTTCTTCTTAAAGCTATCTTTAGATTGTCTTAACTGATTGCCTCTTAACCTTCTATCTGAACCCCCTGTAGCAACCTGGCCTACCATCCAACAGGAACTAATTAGCAGAGATATACAGTAATAAAAGTAGTGTACAGGCATGAGCCATTGCCTCACAGGGAGCATTACCTACTTGAGTGTTACACTGGCTGCAAGGAGGAAATTTGTGCAATTAATTGCTTCCTGATTAAAGGTGTTTGCAGTCTGGCCTTTAAATTATCAAGAGCTAAAAGCACACACTGAGTTAAATATGGAATTTGCCCTCAGTAGTCAAAAATCATTGGCCCAGACAGCAGGATTTGGTGCTGTAATTTTGGTTGGGAATGAGCACTTTCCTGTCTAAGCATATTATAGCCCAAGCCCAGTACACAGAAAGTGCTCCACTCGTGACTAAAGAGGCACAGAAGGTCTTGCGTGGATTTAAAACAGTTTCTAAACCAGTTTAGTTGAACCTGCACTGTTTTCCTGTGAGGACATGATCTTAATGGAATTAATTTCACAGAGCATGAGGGAGCAGAGCCAGAAACCCCACAGGACGTCTCAGGCTGGAATGCTATTTAAATGGTAATAAATTTCAGGGGAAAACAAAAAATGGTGACTGATTACAGGCACACCAGGAGAGGGGCTATTTGGTGCAAAGATGCCAGGCAGCAGCGCAGGGGCCTTCTGCCTACTGTGTACATCAATTGTCACCAAGCAAACATGATGGGGTTTATTCCCACTGGGAGGGAGGAGACCTATTTCATGCCAAGCAGACAGCCGGAGGGGAGAACTCACAATGGGGGGCTCTGGGTTTGAGTAAAACAAGGAAGAATGTGTTGTGGGAAGAGGCTGCTGCTCCTTGTGCCTGCCAGCACTGGGGTCAGGCTCAGGTGGAGCCACATTGCAGAACAGCAGCTGGTCCAGCCTCGCTGTGCACCCTTCATTAAGCGTCACAGTTTTTCAGAGGGCATTTCCTCCACCCTGATGTGGTGCCACGTATCACACCAGGTCAGATGAAGCAACTTCATTTTAGCATGTCCAACTCTATTGTTGCTGCCTCCTGAAAGTTGCAACACTGATGATTCACAGAGGCTACTGCACCCACTGAAGAAGGGGAAGGTTTTGTTAGGCACCACTGTTTGTCACACTAGAGTTGAGGTGTCACAGAGATGTCTCCTATAGCTTCTTTGCCAGTTGGCTTTATGAGATCTATCTATGCTCCATGCATGAAAAGCATTTTAACATCTTATTAGCTCTGTGTGCAGGAGTGGGCCTTTCAAATTCAGTATTATCTCTTCAGTGTGTGCTTAAGCAATCTGCTGGATGGAAGTTGGAGGGACAAAGACTACGGATCTTTCCTTGCAAACCTCCTAATCCCCCACCTCCCTGTGCACATTGACATTAGTGAGAGCAGGCAGGGAGGTATATGGCCTGAATTATGCTAAGACAGATGCACAGACTGTAATTTAACATGCAGTTTGGCCTCCTTCCTCCACAAAGCCAATCTAGCACCGATGGTGGAAAAGTTACATTGCAAAGTGGGAAAACAAACAATCCTGCCAATTGTTAGTGAGGGAGGAAAAAAAGCGGAACAGGAGCTGCTTATCAGAGACCCACATTTTGAGAGAAAACTTCACTGAATCCTGAGGAAGGAAGGATTCTCTGCAGAGCTTCAAGGATTCTTCTGACAACCCCATCCTGCAGGAGCTGGGCCCCTTCCTATTGTGAAAACTGAGTCCAGTGAACTGAGAATGAACATAACAACAGGAATCCCAGACTGCAGCAGTGCTGTGAAGCTGTAATTAAAACAAACCCAGAACACATTAGTCTTAACAAATCTGACTGGCACAGACAGTTGTCTGTGAACTGTGATTTTAGAAACAGTAGGAATGACTCAAAGCCCAAAGAACTTTATGTCTGGAAGTGTTTGAAGAAAAGTTTTCCCTTGGTCCACAGTCAGTTTAGGGGTATGTGAAATTCAGCCCCCAGTTTTGCCCATGCTCTGTGCTGCAAACGATTTGGCTAATTTTCTCACACCTTCATGAGCATTTCGATTTTGACTGGCTCAGCTCTGTGGGAGGACAGAGAGAACTGTGTGTTTTGGCA
Organism: Loriculus beryllinus; assembly: GCA_039877255.1. Taxonomy (NCBI): domain Eukaryota; kingdom Metazoa; phylum Chordata; class Aves; order Psittaciformes; family Psittacidae; genus Loriculus; species Loriculus beryllinus. The sequence goes on along the minus strand of JBCJKH010024292.1, from coordinate 16,480 downwards.
GAACTCACTGAAGAGCTGCATGGTTTCGTTTTATTTCTAAATAACGCAAAATCATCATTAATTCAAGCATCTCCAAGGACTTCTCTAGCAGCAGTGAAGTTAATGCTACCTACTTTTCTCCCCGGTCCACCTCCCTCGTGCAATACATTCAATAATCATATGTCAACATATTAGCACATCTGAACAAGATTCCTGGCAACTGCAGGGCCAAATTATATTTTGGGTAACCTAAAGACTCAGAGTCCAGGTCCTGCCATGACATGAAGAGATTAATATCTCAGCTTCCACACCTGCTTCAAGCTCTTGTGCTGGCCTATGAGAACAAATTGAATACAACCGTATCTGCCTGAATACAGAGCAGCCTGTTTTCCCTGTGCAGAGGTGATGTTGGCTGATGCAGAGCTCTTGTGGGACCCCCACTGGTAATCATGTGCCATCACAGCCCTCTTCGAGAAATCCGAGGAGCAGCTCTCTCCATCCTCCCAGATCATCTCCCGCTGGAGTGAGAAGTAGGATGCTCAGGCCGTTGAAAGGAACGCAGCTACTGCATGGGGAGCAATAGAGGATAAATACTAGAGGGGCACATAAGAGTAATCTAAAATTGCCCTAAAGCTGTCCTGAGCAGTCACCTGGAAGGGGAACACTGCTCAGTGGTCAGCACAGGCTGCTTGCTTATACTTTCTCTCTGCTGTTAAGCACAGCACATCTGTAGCAGAGAATCTAGTTCAGCCTGTAACCCTGAAGTTGAGAACTGTATTACAGGGCACGCTGAGGCCACTAAAATTGTAGTAACAAAATTTCCTAAATACTCAAAACATTATTACTCTGTGTCTGTGGTGGCGCAATCAAATTCTGATCGATTACTCTAGTCAGCATCCCTTGTAATTATCAAGGACATAAATCTATTTTCACCACAGTTTGAGGTGTTTCTCTCCCTACTACCTTTCAGGGTTGTCAGGGATTAATTGTATATCACAACTCTCAAAGCACTGAGGAAAAAGATGTGTCTACAGGATACACTCACAAAGCTCCTTGACAGATATGCCCCATTCTGGGTTTGATTTTCTTCTGGGAAAACACAGTGAGAGTCTGCAGAACTACTGCAAAAAGGTAACCCAGTTAAAACATAGGATTTGTGCAGCAAAGGGAGTGTGAAGAGTAAGTTATGGAGATTGATGGTAGAGATCTTCTGCCTTATCATGCTAGACTGCAAAGCTGTATTGTGAGCATGAGCTCTCAATGGAATTTCAGTTCAATGCTGAAGTACAATAACAAGAGGTCACACAAGCTTGACTTTGAGAAGTCATAAAGCTGAGCATCTTACACAAGATAGCTGAAGCTGTGACAAGCGACTTCACATTGCTGTAGGAGCCTGCAGTCTAGCAGAGCATTTCTCAGGCAGACCAAATGTCACATGTTGGTACATACTTCTAGAAGTAGAAAGGTGAGATGCTCTGCAGGATGTCTGCCAATGGTACAGAAACAGCAGGAAAAGAAAACATGAATTAAGAAATTAACAACACAAAAATCAGAAAATGCAGAAGAAAAGCATTACCAAGGAAAGAAGAAAAGGTTGACCCTAACATCCAAAAAGTTCAGAGTAGCATCTTTATTCCCCAGCATGTTACAAAACGTCCCAAGCCACATTGTGAGACGGCACAGCTTTAATGGCTGGGCCTGTCCTTGGCATAGCGAAGCTTCAACAGACAGAACTCCACCTAGCGAAATGAAAGGCTGCACTGCACTTGCAGCGTTCAAGCTAAGAGCGAGCGGACTCCACTGACAAAATCATCTGTGGAAGGTAACACATCCCATAGCATGACACTGCCCTGATCACGCTGACTTTGTAAGAATGTAACTGAAGTGACATCACTTGGCTTTCACCACCCAGCTGCCTCTTACATCTCCCTCACAACCCACTGACCTGAACCTCTGTTACTTCACTGGAAATTTATTAGTGGACTTGAACTCTGAATCAATATCCTCCTCCTGATGATGATGTAATAAAACCAGAAATCCACCACTAGCGTTGTATGTCCAAAAGTTTTAATACATGGTCCTCACTGTTCAGAAAAGTTATTGCATTACATTTTAATACATAAATTCATCTGAATAATAATTAAAAAAAAATCTTCATTTTACACATCACAATTCTGTCACAGCAGCTAAAGGAAACCACATTTTATATGCAATTGTCTCAAAACAAAACAAAAAGACTAGTTCTTCCTCAAATTAACAAAACTGCTATCATGTTATTCAGTAGTTACTGCAAATCCCACCTTGAACAACACTAGACAAGTGCATTGCTCAGGAAAAGTGCCATTTCATATTACTGTCTTCAAATCTGAAATTTATTAAACCATGATTCTCAGCATACGTTAACTTTTTTGTTAACTGAATTAACATACAAAGTGTTTAATTTAATTGCACACCATTTTCCTTAAGTTCCTGATTTTCTTTTATGACAATTTGAATTGATTCACAAGTTACAAAGTATCAACGCTACCTACAGCAGTTTATACAAATCCACACGCATATTTGGATTGTGCCAGGCACACGAACATGATATTTGATCACCCACAGGAAACACGAGATTCTCTGATCCATTAAAACCAACATCCACGTACGCCCACTGGTCCACGGATGACGGCAGAGACAAAATCAGTAGGCCCTGCGTGCTGTAAATAGATTGATGACAGGAGCGATAACTGAGGCATAACAGAACACATGGCAGAATTACATTCTACCTTTCATCCTCCAATGAGGACAAGATGTGCTACACCAGTTTGCAATGGATGCATGAGCAGGGCTCTCCTCCTATTCAATCTTACTCCAGAGCTGGGAATCATGAAACTACAATTCAGCTTCTTACACAAAATTCTCAAGCATCACAATAATCAGTCTTGAGCAGCAGTTCCACAGCATACCTTGCTCTTTCATAGGAAAAAATCCAACACAAAACCAAAACAATTCATCTGTATTAATTCTTTCTTCTGCTGTAAAGAAAACAATAAAATATATCTGTCTTCAGAGAAAAAGCCCTTGCTTCTCCCTCTCTTCCAAAATACACATCATCATGTAGAGCTCTCATTTAAAATCCACTTGAAAGTATTTCTCAGATTAAGTAAGGTTGTTACCTCTGCCTACTTCAAGCAAATTGAGAAAGAATATATTACTTTGATATACTTCCTTAGGATCTGGTATCAAAACCAGTTCATCAGTGAAAAACACCTGTGTGGCTCTCTCTTGGACATAACATGTTCACACAAGTTCTAACTCTGTCTCAGTCCTTTAAAATAGAACTATAGCTATTTCAGTGGTTTTCAATCAGTTTTAGCAAGAACAATAAGTTATCCTTTAAAACCATTTTTCTCCCAGGATATGCTAGCAAAAAGCCCAAACAGTGGAAAGCAAGTGAGCAGAGACAGTAGTACGCTTGGCAAAACCTGACAGTTCAAAAGGCATTCAAAGAGCAACAAGATGAAAACTAGCCACTGAAGTGAAAAGTGCAATGAACTAGCACCATGAAAATAGGGAGGAAAGTAGCTCCAGTATGAGCAGTTACGCAGAATGTTTTACTAGAAATACCTTGTTTGTTCTGGCAGTCACGAGGCATTCATTACACCGATACAAATTGCAAAATCTTTCATCCAAAAGCATAACAGGAATAGGATACTCAATGATTCCAGTTAAGAACACTTATTGAGAGTCTAATACAAGGTTACTTAGCTGCAACATGATTTTCTCACAGCTAAGAAAGTCTTCACTAAAGCGGAAGAAGTTTACACAGCTCAGAACATGATGCTGACAGCTTTCTAAAGCCAGCCTTTATACAAAACATGGCTTATTTTATTTTCAGACACATATACTGAGACAGCCACCACCATTCAATCCAAACATACAAGCATTTGCATAAACTTCCCCCATCTACATTAGTGCTCCCAACCAAACACAGTCCTTGGGCTTTCTGCAGAAAGACAGTGCTTCTAGGTTATTGCTGTATTACAGAAAACAATACTAATATTTGCAGGAGGGACAGAGTATGTATTTTGCAGATCACATCCTTTACAAAAAGCCTCACACTCACCCTCTTCATCCTGTGCTGCCTCCATACTGTTTCTCCCAAATGAAACAGTACCTTCAGACCTTCTCCCTGCCCTCCACATCTCAAGAGCATTTATACTTCTTCACTGTGGTTTCTACCAGTAGGCCATGTCCTGTCATGCATTTATGACAGCACTTCAAGCAAGAGTACACACTTAATCAAACTGACTTGACTTCAATTAAGTCCATGAAAAAAAAAGGAAGGGGAACACAACGGGGAAGGAAAAAAGTTATTCTCACTTTTTCTCTGAAGGGAACAAATGTTCCTGACAGCAGCTTTGTTTTCAGACAGCTGCAATTTAAGCTGACAGGCAAGCTTATTAAATAGAAGCAGCCCCTTCATCCAAACACAAAAACCTTAAACCCCCTCACATTTTTAATTTAGATCTGCCTCTGAAATGAATGAAAAGAATCTGAGTGTTGGAAAAAACTGAAGAGCTTGTATTGCTACCAAACAAATCAGACTGTGCAAATTCATGCTGTTTATCTGCAGTGCTGAGTCACATCTGGATGGTGGATGTGTCTCACACCCTGGGAACGTTGCAGCACTTCCCCTCCTACCAGAACCATGCCTTAAAAAAGAATTCCTACAGTGATGTGATAAGTGATCTTTTCCTGCCATGTGGCGTACATATATTAAGACTTTCACAAACATTTGGCCAAAAATTGTATATTGCAGTGTTTCTCAAGTCACAAACACTACACAAGCCATTATTACAGGATATGCTGTTCAAGGACATGGGACCTCAACCTTACTTCGCACTCCTCTAATTCCCATCCACTAAGTAAAGTGTTGCATCCTCTCAGGCTCTGATTGTAAGTCTTCAGCTTCTGGAATGCAGCAGTTGGACTTCTGCATTTTGCAGGGACTCAGAAAACCCATTTAGTTCATGTATCCAATATACAACATTTTCAGCAAGTGCTTTCAGGCTGTTCATAAGAACAGTTAGGTCACTTCACACCACAGAGGTGGTACTTTCCGGATTTACACGCATCAACCTTGAAGCGTTTCTCAGATCCTGTAGCTGCTTGGCCGGCTTTCCAACCCCTTCCTCAAATCTTTTTTCCACAACAGGAAGGACAGTTTCATACAGGAAGGATGCATTTTGCCTAATGAATGCTTTTTTCTCAGGATCCTGTTCACACCGTAAACTGTAATCAACATGCTGGACAGCCACCAGGATGATTTCTACGAGACTCTCCAAAAGGACCATATGCAGCTCTGGGAAGTAAAGCTTTAACGCTTCCTCCAAGAAGGCCATAGTCTGCTTAGTGAAAGCTACTACAGTATAGCTCAGGTTGACCCAGCAGTCATCACCAGTGTACTGGTCAAAATTGCCCACCCCGCAGCTCCTCATCTCCTCCCTGAGTTTCCCCAGTGCCTCTGGAGTCATTAGGTTCATCCTTCTCCACATCTCCTCAGAGTTGCGGTGCTTGGTGGCCTCGATGATGATATCCTTGTAGCTCTGCAACGCACCTTTGATATCTTTTACCAGAAGAGCATGAATGATGAAGGTGAGGTCCAGTCCAATCTCACTGAGCTGCTTGCAGTGCTCCTTAGCTACCTTTGGGTAGTAACAAAAAGCAAAGGGTGTTACTAATGTGTAGGCCCCCTTTACATCTTATTTACCAAATTCATAATTCTCAGAAAACAGAGAAGTCTTAGTTATACTTCACCTATTTCTGCTGCTTCAAGAAATTTCTTATTAATGAGAAATTAGTAACTGAAAGATAAACCCTGCCTATCAAAACCACTCTGACAATTACTTTACGAACTCCTCCAACCCTTCTCTTCCCCCATTCCCCCACCCCCTCCCATTAGAAGCTGAAATAAATTAGTCTTGCAAAAACTATAGAAATGTAGTCCAGGACAGGCTTGGAAAACAGACAAAAAAGTCTTCAAATACTCATCAATCAAATGCAGCTTACATAAATTTTAGGACCTCCTACCGGTTAAAGGCAAATTAAGAATAAACACATACTGTATCTCTCATAAAGGCAGGGTTTTTCTGGGTGTGCGTTTTCATCTTAATTCTGATGAAAAATCCAACCCAACCCCAAATGTATATTCACCCCATGAATGAATATTCACTTTTCAACTCAGGAAAAGTGAGGCCCTTTCAAGAGCCAGCAACTAAGCTAGGGTTAGAAAAGCAGATTTACAAGCTTTACAACCTCTGTTTTGGCTACCATGTCACACCACCCTCTCTGGACCCTCTTACCTTGACGCACTCTGCCGCAGTCGACAAACTCTCTTTACTATCGAATACTTGCTTACTGAAGGCATCTACAAACATTTTCATGGAAGAGCGGGCCCAGACCACGAAGGCCGAGTAGCAGCCGTTGTTGCCAGCAAAGTCCGTCTCAAACTCTCTTGCTGTCTCCAGAAGGCTGGTAAAGAAGACATGGCAGAGCTTGTGGATGTAGAGCAGCGTGGCACCCTCGATGCGCAGCTGCCGGATGGCCGTCTGCACCGCGGCCGCCCGGTTCTTCAGGAAGAGCTCGCATGCCTTAGTGGACTGGCCCAAGCGAATGAGCTGGGACACAGCTCGGCGGGTGGCCCGCGGCCCTCCCCGCAGAGAGCGGTCTGGAGACAGCTCGAACACCAGCACGTCTGTAAGCTGCCGGACCCGCTCATCCACCTTGACCCGCAGCTCCTTCACGGGCTGGCTCACAGGCTTGTCCCGCAGGTACTCGTTGAGTTTATCCAAGAGGTCCACTGCCCCCTCGAAGTCCCTCTGAGCAATGCAGACGTCCAGGTCCTCAGGCAGCTCCTGGATCCACTCAAGTGAGAGATCAACCACCTCCTCCTCAGCAGAGGGCTCTTCCTCCTCTTCCTCCTCCTCGAAGGGGTTGGTGGATTCAGGAGGTGCTGGGGCAGGCCGGGGCAGGGCCTCCTGCTCCAGGCGTTGCTTCTCACTGAGGGCCCGGTTGCGTTTCGTCTCCTCTAGCACCTCCAGCCACTCCTTCTTGATCTTGGCATTCTCAGCCTGGAAGATGCGGCTCTCGGGGAACATGAGCAGCTTGAACATATCCTTCATGGGAGGGTTGTCCTTGACGTTGACCACAGCCAGGCCATCGAGGGAGTAGAGGGCAACGTAGCGGTAGGCACCGCGGCGGTTGGGCAGCGCGGTGGCCACGAGCAGGCAGTCATTCATGAGGAAGGCATGCACCCGCTGGATCTGTGCCATGTGGTCAGCATCGTACTCCACCAGGTCGCCGTTGTAGACCAGGTACTTGCTGGGGCTCTCGGGCAGGAGGTCGCGGTAGCCCTCCACCTTCTCCAGGAGGGTGGTGAGCGTCCGCTGCCGACCCTCCTCGTTGGCTGCTGCCTCCTTGGCCGACAGGGGTAGAAAGGGGTCGGTGGTAGCGGCGCGGCGGGAGCCCAGCTCGGGGTCGTCGCGATCGGCCTGGAGGAGCAGGGCCTGGGTGACGGCCTCCATGATGCCCTTCTGCTCGGTGAGGATGTGGCTGAGCTGGTACATCTCGCTCTCCAGGTAGCTGATCTCCCGCGCCGTCTCGATGAACTGCCGGTAGTTTTGGTACACGTTGCGTTTCAGGCTCTGAGCCGTCTCCTCGCTCAGCGCCTGGATGCGCTGCCGGTGCTCCTGCAGGTCCCGGTCCCCGTCCGACTGCTGCGACAGCTGCTTCACGTACTCCGCCGCCACGAAGCCCCCGGACTCCAGCTGCCGCCGCAGCCGGCTCCCGCCACCTTCGCCCACCGACAGCGCCATCGCCATGGCCGCACCTCCGCCAGCCCCGGCACCCACCACACCGCCGCTACCGCCGCCACCGCCAGACACAACGCCTCTGCGCCTGCGCACCGCAGGACGTACGCCGCCTGCGACTACCACGCCGCGCCCAACGCGCATGCGCGACTCCCCTCCCTGCGACCGCGAGTGCCCGGGACAGAAGCGCTCAGACGGCGTTCGGCACATGCGTGGTCGGAACAAAGGTGGCGGCGCGGGGCTGTTAGTCGCGTACCGCGCATGCGCGCCAGGCGGCTCTGGCGGGTGGTGCGGTCTTAGTGCCCGGCCGTTGTGGCGGCGCCGCGTTGTGCGGGATGGAGGAGGACTTCGTGCTGGCGCTGCAGCTCCAGGAGCTCTGGGAAGCGGAAGACAAGGAGGCGGCAGTGGCAGCAGCAGCAGCAGCACCAGCACCACCGTGTCCTGAGGCGTTGCGGGACCTTTCTCCCCTGCGGCCGCTGTCGGTGGTGGATGAGGCGTGGGAGCTGCTGGACCCCAGCCCCGATGTGCACGGCCTCTTCGTGCAGTTCAACGAGGCGCTCTTCTGGGGGCGCCTGGCGGCGGTGGACGTGTCCTGGAGCCCGCGTATGACCCTGTACGCTATCGGGCGGGGGGCGCCGGGTCGGCGTGGGGAGGCGGGCACGGCTGTTAGCGGCCTCCCTGGCGGGCTGCGGGGGGGGTGGGCGAGGGGAGCTGCCATGGGAGTCGGGGCTGTGTCAGAGCTGTTGGAAGGGTCTGGCCCGTCAGAGAAAGAGTAGCTCATCTCATCACAGAATGATGGAATGGTTCGGGTGGGAAGCAGCTTTAAAGCTCATCCAGTTCCAACCCACTGCCACGAGCAGGGACACTTTCCACTAGACCAGGTTGTTCCAAGCCGTGTCCAACGTAGCCTTGAACACTGCCAGGGATGGGGCAGCCACAGATTCTCTAGGCCTCAGCACCCTCACAGGGAAGAGCTTCTTTCTAATACATATATAGCTATGGGGTTGGGGGGGGGGGGGGGGACGGGAGAGACGGAACACAGAGAAGTAAAGTCTGTCATTTATCGTTATATGCTACTCCTGAGTGTTTCATAGGCACGGTGTGTAGTGCCACAGCTTCTCTTCCGGGTACTTGGTGTCCTGCTTTTCTAATGTGGTTTGTACCCTAGGATGTAGGTTGGTCGTTGTCATTGTCTGTTTTGTCCTTCGTTGGTCATCCTTGGCAGCCCTAGATGTTTTCTCCTGGGGTGCAGGCAAAACTGGAGAGATGTTAAAGTGGAATAAATCATTTGGTCTGTATGTCAGAATGTAAAAGAACATATTTATATTGCTGTCGTTTTTCTTGTTCTCAGTTTCTATTATAATTTTACAGCATGGCAGAAAGGTAAATATGTAATCTTAACAGTATATTAAGAAAGCTTAGAACAGATTAAGAAGGGGAATATACAGGGAATCTGAGATGAAAACAAAAAAAGCTTTGAAGCGCAGGTTGCATTTCTGTAGCAGATCAGCTGATGCAATTCCTGGCTGCTGGCGTCCTGCCCCCTCCTGTCCTCTGCTGGTTGCAGCACTCTTTAAATAGTTGAAAATATTTGAACACTGAACAGGTAGAGCTCTAACTCAGTAACATTAAAAAAAGAAAAATGTTTTCTGCTGGGTTAGCATGCAGAAGTGATGATACATGAAAGATCAGTAAGAGTCAAACATTGGGAGACCATGAGGAGTTAAACTGCAGCAACCAGCAGTTAAGTTGGTGTTGGCTGCTTTGAATCTCCAGCCTCTATTTCATATAGTTCACTCCATGAGCAGTTATAATGAAAACAGTCCTCTGCCTCCTAAACATGTTAGCTTAGAACAGTCTATTGTGATTCCCCCCACCACCACCTTCCTCAGGATTACTTCAGCTTTGAGTTAAAGTGATTGCAAGATATCTAATAAACTACAGTTTCACTTTTGCTGGTTCAGCCACAGCTTGTTCTAAGGAACTTTGTGGGTTTGAATTTTTTTCTTTTTTTTTTTTTCTTGAGTTTTTCAGGTAACTACTAAAAGGCTTTTTTTGTGTTCTGAGAGTTGCCTAGCATGTGCTGGAAGAGGACAGCATGTTAACTCCAGTTCTCAAGAAACGAGTAGCTTTTCATCTTTTCTTTCTGTTTCTCTGTCAGCTGTGCTGGAGTGTGTAAATATGAAGGAAAAGGTGGGATGTGTTCCATTCGTCTAAGTGAGCCACTCCTCAAGTTAAGACCAAGGAAGGATCTTGTTGAGGTATTTGAAGAGTGCTCATGAATCTGCACATAAAATGTATTGTGCCCCCCCCAAGTATTTTGTAGTAGGATTCTTATAGTATGTATTATGTACTGTATGTACTTACATACCTATAGATTGTAAAATAGTGGTGTCTTTATTTTTACGTTTGTGATGCTTATGTTTCGGTGTCATGGTCATCTTTCATTTTTGCATTTCTAAATGGGCAACTCTGAGTGGGATACTAAGGCCACTTGCGTATTTTACTAAAAAAAACCCAAACCCAAACCCCAACTTTTTTACTCTTAAATTATTCCTTAATATTAAAAACAAACATGGACTGAAAGCACAATTGGAAGGTGGCTGTAGCTTCATCTTTTAGCTCAGAAGGCCAACAGCTAAAAATAAGGGTATAGGATATGACTGTAAACATTATGTTGCTTCTTGTGCCTCTGTCAGGGCTGCTGCTTTGAGTTGGCTGAGCATCCATGTTTGCTTAATGAACAGAAATGCTGTGAGGTTTCAACTTTCTCACAAGTGTCTCTTTTTGTTGCGGAGGGGATGATCTCTTCAAAGATCTGACTTACGTTTGGGGATTATTTCTCCTTTTTGGAATGTAACTTATTGCAGTAATAATGTTTCAGTGGTATAGGAATAGAGGTAAATTGATTTGACAGGTAGAACGAGTATCATGTTTTTATGCCGCAGAATAAACATGTGAATGCATGAAGAGAAGATCAGTACTGAGATAAATGTAGAGGAGCAGCATACTTACAGCTTAATTTTGAAACTATATATAACGCTTTTTAGTAAATAGCTAATGATTTCAATCGTTTCAGACACTGTTGCATGAAATGATCCATGCCCTGCTTTTTGTTACTAATAATGACAAAGATCGTGAATCTCATGGACCAGAGTTCTGCAAACACATGCGTCGCATTAATCGGTTGACTGGAGCCAATGTCACAGTACGTGTAAACTATTTCATTTAATAGCAATTTCTTCCTCATTTGGTTTCTTGGTATGTGGTGTGGTATAAGTAATAGATTTGTTCTTGTTTGACAGTCCGTAGTTGGTACCAATACAAACTTGCATCCAAATGTATGCCAGTTCCATAGTAATTTTGTTGGGGATGATGGTGGGAACAGGTTGAGGAAGATGTAGCAAGTTGTTAGTCATATGATTTTCAGGTATGCACTCCATGTGTATTTAATTTAAACTTGAAACTACTCTAATGCTATCAGAGCCAGAATAGCTACATGTCAGAATACTGTTTGGAGAAGAACAGTTTGTTTTAGTTAAGATTTGTATCAGTAGAGACAAGTGGGTTGATAGTATTGCAAAATAATATGTCTGGCAAGATCCATTAAGATAGTAGCTGGAGGAAGAATACAGTACTGGCACTGTTTGCAATGCATTCTAACCAGTACATCAGGAAGGGTGAAATTGTAGATAGATTTTTCAAAGTGATTTTAGTGCAGTTTATACAAGATAGCCAGGACACATTCCTACACATCCTGTCTCTTAAGCTTTGTTTTAATGGTGCCTAAATGTTGATCGAATTTTACCCAGGTTCAGCTCTTTGAACTGGTAATGTAAAAAACATAGCAGTAATGGAAGGAATGAAATGGTAATTTATTTTTAAAGAATATTGTAGAGCTGTTGGTATAAAATTAGGAACTTTCTGAATGAATTTTTTGTTTTGTTTTGTTTTTTAACCTAGATCTATCATGATTTTCACGATGAGGTGGATCTGTACCGCCAGCACTGGTGGCGATGCAACGGCCCCTGCCAAAATAGGAAACCTTACTTTGGATATGTGAAACGTTCGATGAATAGAGCACCCTCTGCACGAGACTTCTGGTGGGCTGAGCATCAAGAGAAATGTGGAGGTACATTCACAAAAGTGAAGGAGCCAGAAAACTTCTCTAAGAAACCCAAGGAGAAAACTCAGGCAGCAAAACTTCCAAATTCCGAGTCCCCTAAGAAAGGTATTTAAAACAATTTTTCTGCCTTTTTTCCAAACTGTTTTTGTCCAAACAGTTCCTTGAAAAAGTACAGATCAGCCACTATGTGAGGTGTGCTTAGATCCTGCTGTTACATAGCGAAGAACGGGGCCCATTTTATTTGTGCATTTCTAGGCTCCTTCTCAACTAAACTGTTTGCAAAAGGTTTAGTTTAGTGCCCTATTTTCAAGCAGCAAATTTAATTTTTTATGGAGTATGTAAAATAATAAACTTATGACTTGTATATAAAAAAAGTTGTATTATGTATATTAAAAAATAAGATATTCTCTTCTTAAATTGCAGGCAAGACAAAAACTCATGATACGCAAGATCTGGTGCCCTTTAGTGGAAAGGGATATCGGCTTGGGGGAGGAGACAGTGGACTTTCAGAAAAAAGCACAAATGAAACATCTGGTTCGCAGCTTCGTTCCCCAGTGAGGACAATGCCAATCCCTAAAAATGAGATAAAATTTGAAAAGTCACCCCGTAGTGGCATCTTCTTTCCACTGCGTACTGGTGATACCGGTGAGAAAATCAACTTGGCTTCAAAGCGTGAGTTTCCTAAACTCTCTGTTGCTAATTCAAAAGCTTACAAGAATGTGAGTGGATCACCTGTTAAAATTGCTCGTGTTATGGAAGAAAAATCAAACCAAGGCTCTGCAAGTGGTAAGAGCCTTATGCCATTTTATAATGGGTCACCAATACAAATGTCTTCTGAGCAGACAACAGCAGGTGAGAAAAAAATCTCAGAAGGTTCCAATACACTTCAGCAATGGCCAAAAATGGAAGACAGAACTGCCTTTGAAAACTATTTCATTAAAAAAAGTGGTACTGGTGTCACTTCTAGTATAAGTACACCTTCAAAAACCAAAGCTGAATCTACAGTGTCCTCTGCAAGTTCCAGCACTGCTGTGAGGCAGGATGGAAAAGTCAGTTGTCCTGTTTGCCAGACTGAGGTTTTGGAGTCTAAAATAAATGAACACCTTGATTCTTGTCTTGCATAAAACCTTTCAGAAAGCTGTCTCAAAAAGATAAGCCATTGCTTCAAAACTACCTTGCTCAGGGTTTGCTTAAGCTGTGGTTACTTCCCTATGTGCCTGTTCTGAACTGGAATTTAAACTACTGTCAGCATGCCAAACGACAAGTTTTGTGGAGTTGTACATCAGTGGTGACTGGGAAGCTAGCCGGTGCTTGTTTTCCAAGGAATCAAATTCTGAAGCTATGGGAGGTAGATGTTTGTGCAAATGTTCTTGCTGCAGAATCTGCGTAATACACAGGGAGGTGGACACTCACTGAACTCCCTATTTCCTAGTTTCAAGGCAGTTTTTAAGATTAAGATATTTTTAATCCTGCTACTTTATGTTTGTTCTTAAAGCCCCTGTGTCTTGGGGCAGGAGGGAGTTAAGTGGGTTGTGAGTTTTTTTTGGCCATTCTTAAAGTTAATCACCTATACTACATAAGAATTCTTCTATTTACTGTAGTGTCATTAAGTGGCATGTACTTTTAGAACAGAAACTATTTTGCATAAGCCACAGTTACACTCAGGTGATTATCTCACCTGTGAGCTTTTTGAAAAGATAGGTGAGAGTGAGAATCTCAAATAAAAGCTTTTACCAAAGATGGGAGAAGCATAGGCATCAAAAACAGAACAAGCCCTCCATGTAGGTTTAATGGGTGGATTGTAGCAGGAAAGAGAAGATGGAGAAGGGCAATGAAGGTGCTAGGAAATCAAGCACAAGGTTCTTGGTAGAAAAGGAGAAGGCCCTATACTTAAGGTCTCAATTTAAAAGGAGGAAAAAAAAAGGGCATTTTGAGGAGCTTATTTTCAGAGATTGCTTAAACTTTGGATACACCATTAAAAGTCGGAGTGGTCACATGGAAGCTGATTAACTTCAGTCTTAGGTGTGTCTGTTTGGTCCAGGGTCCCAGCTAGATTCTCCATCCTCTGCTTCTGATCATCTGCACAAACTATTCACTGGTTTCTGTTAGGATATAAGAATTATGAGCACGAGTAAGTGACCCCCATATCCTGACACTAGTGAGTAAGAAGTTGTGAGAAATATTGGTATCAGTACTGATAAAAACTGTTCCTGGCCATGTCATTGAAAGATGATTTTTCAGTTAAATTTCTAGTGCTTCACAAGTTAAAATGGTGTTAAATTGACAGCAGCTGACAGTCTTTATTTTGCTGCTTCTGGAAGCCAGCCAGCCTGGTGGTTAGTATCCAAGGAGCCAGGCTGTTGAGTACTAAAACCATTGTGCTATGAGAGGTTATGAATGCTGAGCAGATGTGTTTTCTACATAAACTTTATGAGACGTTAACAGTTCTCTTGCTGCACTCATTCCACAGTTAACATCTGGATTCCTTACTTGTAAAATTGATTACAAATATTTCTATTAAAAAAAGAAAAACTAATTATGCTGTTTCGTATATTGTTGCTACAACTTTATATGGGTATATTAGCCTTGGATGCACATATGTTTGCCTTTATATAATCAACTACTTGCTGCTCCCTTTTGAAATGCAAAAATAAAACTGATGTGCAATGGAATTTAGCAAATGATACCTTAACCCTTTCTAAACATTGGTGTATTTTTTAAATAATGATGCTACAGAGGTTTAATGTGAATTGGATTGTTCTTAAGTATGTTGAATAAATTGTTACTGAATTTTCATCTTCATTAAATTTAATGTAATTAAGCCTCGGTTTCTTATGGCAGTTGTGGCCATCTTATGTTACTCACCAGTGGGCTCAGCTGTCTAGCTATTAACTGTCCAGTTTAATAGATCCTATCTGTATCAACGTTTTTCCTTCTTAAATTTCCCTGTCAAAACAGGCATTGGTGAATACAGACTGTATCCAGCTCTGCCTTCTCCCTCATATTTTTAGTACAGTTTCACTTTTGTTTCTTTTCTGTGGAAAAATTTACAAATAGTGATTCTAAAACTTGATTTGATGTGTTAATTTTTCATACTTCCTTTGTAAAACTGCAGTGTCTCTGTGTTCCCAGTGAAACTTGATGTGTACATGGACGGGACTCCTAAAAACTATTTTACTACCGTAGGTTTTTAAGAAGAGGACTAGATTCATATCCTGAGTGGTATCTCACATCATGAAGCATTTTCTGAGCGGTATTTCCCTTACTATTGTTCTCACCAGTTTCCTTGTTTCTCCCACTGCAACTGATAAGAGTAAAGGAGAAGGGAGGATTGTAGGCATAGCTGAATGGATTTTTTTCTTTCTTATGTCATCTTCTACATCACTGGTGTTCATTTGAAAAACAAATAGAAAACAAACGTGGGGATTGACCTGCAGAATTCATTGACCAGTAATGCCTGTCGGGGCAGGGCTAACATAAGCTACAGGCAGGTTCTGTCTCGCATACATAAATGTCCTAAAATAGATCTGTTTTCAAAGCAATTGAGCAGTTCTGGACCAGCCGTGGAAAAACATTACTTCTGCCCGTGTGTGTTTTTACAGTGAGGTATTATGATGCTAAGATTTCCTTCTTATGGAGGTAAAAGTGACAAGGACCTAGGTGGATACACTTTGCAGTTCTTAACCTATTGCAGGCTATTATTAACAGGTCATGGCCTTGGTTTGTTGAGTATGTTGTTGTGAACGCCATTGCTGTAAGAAAGACTGTTCTTGAATACAGTGGCCTTCCCACAATTATGAAAATGGCTACCAGTCTGTTTTTAAAATATGTTGGTAAATCTGGGTTAAAGGTGAGAAATTCCATCTTCTGTATCAGTTGACTTTGTCCTCAGTGAGTTTGAGACTGTAACACAAGTTAATAATGAATCCTCAACCACCACGCTTCACTGAACTGCAAAGTGACCTGACTGGAAATCTGAGAAACAAGTTAATATGCTTCTGAGGCAAATCAGGTATGAGAGAGGTCAAATGTGTGCATGTGCTGTTTGTCAGCAAATGGATCTGCACACTGAAGGCAGAAGCAATCTCATGCTGTGGTGATCTACTGGAACTGTGCAGAGCGATTCAGGTCACATTTCTGGGGGTTAGACTCTTAAGTGGGGGCTTCCTTAAGTATTTCATTGTAATAGAAGGCTGCTCTTAAGTTACCTTGAAACTGGTTGTTGGGCAAGAAATCTTGAAGGTCAAATATTTTCAAGTGTTTTCTACTTCATGGACATGTTATTGTGGTTTTCATAATACTCAATGATTTCTGATGAAGAAGGAAGTAGAATTTTTCTCTGGACTAATGAAAATGAATTAGCATCTTGCAAGAAGATATGTAATAGAAATAGTTCGCTTCATAGTATGTGTTAAAAGTGATAATGTGCATTTCTCTATACTTCACCATTTCCAATAGGGGGGTTGGAACTAGACAATCTGAAGGCCCTTTCCAACCCAGACCACTATGATTCTATGACTAC
>JBCJKH010024286.1:0-32829 GCA_039877255.1 Loriculus beryllinus | reverse complement strand
CAAAACATTTTCTATTTTGAAGACTGGAAAAAAAAGTAAGGCAAAATGAACAAAACAAAACAGAGGTACTTGTCCTTCCGCTTTTCTAGCAGACAGTGCATGGACGTAATTGTAGAAGCACTTGCACAGGTGTGAAGCATCTAAATTAGAGATGTCATTGAGATTTATAGCAGAAAATCAGGCTCTAAATGTTGTATATCTTAGTGTCACAGTGTGCAGGGGAAAATAACCCTGAGATTAGTTTAGTATTAAGAATTTTACAGAGGGAATTCTGTGAAGTCTGCTCATGAATACTGTTTCTGTAACTACCGTGTCTTATTGGTAGTTGTGTTCTGACAACTGATTTGAAGCAAATTTCTTATCATAAGATTTTTTTATAAAGAAAGTTATTGTGCTATATGAAGGAATCTGTGAAAGAGGTCAACCCAGTTGTGAAAAGGATGACAATAGATTCAGCCTGACTTTATCTGAAACATATTCAAAGTATGAGAAGTAACTATAAACAAGGCAAGAGAGCAGTGATTTATTATCTAGCATATTTGTACATTATACTGCTGTTCAAAAGTCAGTATTTGTGGTTACTAGCTCTTTAATCAGAAGTGTAGCTGCATGAAGGAGTGCAGGGAATTTCATATTGTGGTTCTCATTGACACTTGAAGATTCCAGGCCATATTCCTGCCATTTAAACACATGATCAGGAAAAGTCTTATAGGAAATGGATTGAATTGTAATGGCTTTCCAGTGCTGGGTAGTGGCACCCTCTGCTTGTGTTTACAATGATAGAGACCGACCAGTGAATAGTGCTCATGTTGGCTACACAGAACTTAAGAATTCTCTCTATACATAGGGTCATGTTACCTGCTGGAGTATTTAAAAGCCACAGATTAGTTCATTTACTGATTCTCATCACTAGAAGGGACTGCCCATTGATTCCATTTGGAAGGTGGCAATAGTGGAAAGACAGCAATTTTGTCCTGTGACACAAGTCATTTGCAGGCTGCTGAAATGGCATGCTAGGTCCTGCCATTATACACCCGCTTGTGCATGAGAAAGAGGTAGTACTTATTACCACAGCAATACAAATACAAGGATCATATGCTAGGCCAAAGAAAGTCTTCTGAAATGGCTGATAAAACAGCTTTTTCTCATAAGACATGGCAGCATGGTCAGACTATTTTACATAGCCCATGTCTTTTCCAGGGCTCTATGGGGTGTTCTTGCAGGCTGAATGAGGTAACAGTTATTTCCAGTGAACATTTCTTTCAATTTAAAGTGTCTGAATAAATGTGAGTGCACTTTGGCAGCCTATAGAAATCATCTTTGAATAACAATGAAATTAGGGTTGTGCCGTGTTCCTCGAGATATGGCATGAAGGAAGACACTTGTTTGAAGACACAGACCTTGCTGGCAGATGGCCTGAGAGATCTGCATAAGGGGAGCAGGAGCAGCTATGGTCAGTGTGGTTGTGTGGAAACTATCTTGCGGGTGTCATCTCCTGAGGCACGACTAGACTTTATGTGAGGGAGGCTTGCACTGATTTTATTTAGCAATGTAGATGCAGCCTCAGTAGCTTCTGCACTCTAAAGTCATGTTATCTGGCCTGTTCATGTCATAATGTTACATGCTGCACGGCCATACTTACGACATGGGAAGAGTCATGGAAGAAAATTCAAACAGGCTGATTTCTGCAGAGCTTACCAACATTTCATGATAGCATGCAGGATACATCAAAGAGTTTTTGATGACAGAAAATTGTGTGCAATAATAATATAAACAATATTAAAAGTCTCACATAACGCAGTAGCAGCTTGACTGGGAGACTCACATTGTGCTGGTGAGACTCCTGATGATAATATAATTAAGGATGAAATTTTCCATCATATTTTATTAGAAATATTTAGTAACAAAGTAATTAATGTAGCATTGTTTCTTATCTTATTGGTATGATTGTTATGCTTTTTATAACAAAACACTGTGACCATTTCCTGCCCAAGACATTTCTTGCTGCTTTAATTCCAGTTTGGTTATATCAGGAATGAAGGCACCTACATCTACCCAAAGCACATCTGAATTTGCAAATTTGTATGTTTCTCCACACTACTTATCCCATCTTTCTTGGTCCGTAGGATTAAAGAGCTGTCTTTTATGTTAGGCATAGATGCAATTTTTTATTATGGTATTCTTGTTGGGTCCACTCTTTAAAGCTTTAAACATATTTAGGACTACTTCAGTGTAAAGATAAAAAAAATACATTGTTATAAAAAAGGATTTTAAAATTAAGACCTCAGTAAAAATACTTCAGCTGATACATATAATGAAGAAATATTGCTTTCTTATGCTTTCATATAAATTGGCAGGATTGCTCTGCATTTACACAGTTCTGCTAATAATGCCAAGTATTATGGTATTATAATAGCAGATATTATGGTAAGCTGTATATGAAGGTAATCTCAAACTATCTTTTTAGGACTAGCAACCCTCAGACCTACAGTAACAGAAATTGATGAGAGAAGCAGCTTTTGGTCTAAATACAGCATACAGACCAAGTAAGATTGTTGTTGCACAGATGTTCCTATCTAGGTCTGGAATGGCATGTGGATTTGAAGTTCGTAATATCAAAGTTGTTTTGATAATTGGCAGTCAAAATCAGGCATTCTGCAAATTAATGTAAGAGAAAGGAATGAAGATTTCAAAAAATTCAGCGGTAGTATACAAGCTAACTAACAGACCTGTTTTTCTTCTATAGACGCAATCACAGTTAAAGGACATTAAACATCAAATATGTGTAAAAGAAAATACTATTTTGTTGTAACTTCTGAGTGGAAATGAGAGTGGAACATGTGAGATTTTCACTGCCATTCTCTTCAGATCTCTTAATATTGTTGCAATGTCTGCCTGCTATCTCTCAATAGCTCTCTATTTTTCAAAAATTATCTAGCTATAAATGTTTTTAAACCAGGTAAGTCTCTGTATTCAGTCTTTCCTAGAGCACAGTTCTGAATATACTCCTATCAGAATTATTACCTATCTTTCAGTATATGAAAAGATGAAAAGTATTAGGAATGAAATCCAATTTTCCTACAATATGGTTAAGGAGGTTTATACTTAGATTATAGTTTAAGTGTTTAGTGGGTATGATGGTATTACATATCTTAAAATATCTAGACTTTTTTTTTTTTTGTCTGCTTATTCATGATGGGCCAGGTCCTAGAAAAGTGCAGAGTATTTGAAACTCACACTGAGAATTGGTGACTGGGACCTCTCCAGATTTGGCCTTAAACTAGCATGGATGTTTGCCCTCTGGAATACATCTACCATGTTATTCACTAAAATATGGGTTTGTTTTTTTTTTTAAAAAAAATGCATATTCCAAATCACATAGACAGAATTTGCTGCAGAAAAATTCTGCTTTTCGTGTACTTCAGTATTACTCTGTCTGATTCTATGATATTGAGGAAGCGATAGTCTTATCCTTTGAACATAACGTAGAAAATATTAACATGCCAAAATTCTCACTAGATAAGCATGAATTATTTAAGGTAAAATATGAAACACCGTGCAATGTTACGCTTTCTTTATGTTAGTGAAACCCTAACTTCTGCTTTGTCTTGTCTTGGTTAACAGAATTTGTGACTCATGTTTTCCTTTACATTTTTGACCTTGAATGAATTTCACTATGTTGTCTGTGGGACATGCATAGTACAGGGATTCTATTATGTATAAAAAATTCTGGAAAACCTTTTTTATGAATTAAAGGAAGTACACCTGGACTTTTGTGTCTCATCAGCTGTATCTTCACACTAACTCTTCCAGAAAAATTTGATCAAAGCTAGGAACGCAACCATGAACTACTATCTCCATTTGCAGTAAAACAAGCTGTGGAGCTGCGATTGGCAATGGTAAGATCCCAATGCAGGCATCAAATTACACAACACCATATTTATGTAAGATATGATGTAAGTTCTTATGCAGAAATAGTAAACCTCTTTGATTTTTGTACCAGCTCTCCTTATGCTGAAATAATAAACATCTTTGCCTGTCTTTATAGGAGAGGTGCTCCAGCTTCAGCCCTCTCAGCATCTTTGCGGCCTTCTCTAGACTCGTCCCAACAGGGGCACATCCCGTTCCTGTTGAGGATGTGTCTCCAGAAATGGACACAGTACTGCAGGGGAGGTTACAAGAGGAAGGGTTGAGGGTGAGAATCCCCTCCTTTGAGGTCATGCTCCTTTTGATGCAGCCCCAAACACTGGTGCTTCCAGAGCTGGGGCCATGCCAGTGCAGCACCACGCCACGTCTCTCTTCACCTGCGACGGCAGGGCCGCACTTTGTGAACTGGAAACAGCTCAGCTAGCAGGTCCGGCTCACTTCAGAAGTCCCTTCCTAAATCCGGCACAGTTAACTGACAGGCAGACACCCCGCTTCAGTCGAAGCCATCCCCTCCGGTCGGCCCAAGCTGCCCCAAGCTCCCTCAGCTCACCTCACACCAGCCCAGCCACAGCAGCCGACGCCACCGCTGAGAGGTGTGCTGGCCATGAGGGGCAAGGTGCCCCATCGGTAACAACGTGTCGGTGCCCGGCGGTGGGCGCAAGGTCTCTCTCGCCAGCGTCCCCTCCACCCTGGGCCAGGGCAGCGGCACAGCCTGGGCCGCCTCCACACGGCTACCGGCCACCCGTCGCCCCTTCGCCCCACACGCCAGGCCCGGCACGGCGCCCCCTGCAGGCGGGGCGGCCTCGCCTCCCCCGCGGGGCCCGGGCAGAGCGCGGGGTGGCGCCGCTGCGAGGAGGCGCGGGGGCGGCGGCGGCTCCGGCTCCCCGGCACCGACCGGAAGCGCGGAGGACGGAGCGGGAGACGCGGTCGCGCCGGTTCCAGCCTCCTTCGGCGGCTCCGGGATCGGCGCCGCTCGCGTCCCGCCAGCCCGGAGTCCCTCGGGGAAGGTGAGGAGGGCGACGCGCCCCGGGCGGGCGGGGGGCAGCGGCGCGGTCGGTGCGCGTGTGTCCGAGCGGAGGGAGGCGGCGGGGCACAGCGCAGCGCGGCCGGGGAGCGGAGCGGAGCGGAGCGGAGGGGGGCCGGGCCGCGGGTGTCCCCACCGCGATTCGCGTTTCCCGTTTCCCCCCCGCTGAAGCAACTTTAAAAGTGCTCGGAGGGCAGGCGCTCGCCCGTCCCGCCGCTCGGACTGACCTTGCGTCGCCCCGAGAGGCAGCCGCGCCCGGCCGGACCCCCCCCCCCCCCACGAGGCACCGGCGGCCACACGTGGCCGGGCGGGGGTCCCGCTGACTACGCCGCTGCGGGACGTCAGACGGACCGTGCCTCGCCGGGCTGCGCACGGTGGTGCCCGCGGAGGGGCGGCCGGGGCGGTGGCGAGCGGCGGTCCCGCGGACGGTGCCGGCACGGTGTCTGCCGTAGGGCTGGGCGCGGGACGCCGGCGTCTGGCCGGGAGCCGCTGTTCTCGGCCACCCCTCGGCTTCTCAGTCGGTGTTTGAGACGTGCACCTTGAGTGCACCTGCTGCGGTTTTGTGTTCTTTCGGGTGTAAAATCCGTCACCTTCAGGTTGGGTTTTGAGGTGGAACTGCTCCTCCGTTTTCCTTTCTTCCCCCCCCCCCCTCCTCATTTTTTATATAAGCTGTCTTTTTTTTTAATATATATATTTTATTTTTCTATCTTTTGTTCAACTTAGTTCCTTTCCCCCAGTATGCACTTTTTACTTAGTGTGTGTGTGTGAGCCATCGGTTACCCCTCTATCCATCGTGCTTTGCTGTGAGTTAGCGACAGAGCCATCGGGAAAGCCGTGGATCATTACTTTTTCTAAATTCCAGAAGCAGAAATAATTTGAAAGCCCTGGATTAACTGGGTCACTGCCTGAAAACATCATAGCTTTCTGCTGGAGGCAGTGCAGTTAGATGTTTTCAGGACTTTGTCCTGAAAATGTAAGTCCTCAGAAGCCTACTTGTTTTATCTATCCACAATGTGCTTTGCATACCAGTGGCATTGTGTGAAGAATGGTAACCCTGGAGAGCCCGGCTCGCTGAGGGAGGAGAAGGCAGAAACGCCGACAAAACCGGGTCCTGAAGTTGTGCCCGTGCAAGGACGGAGCGGCTCTGTGGGCCAGGGTGCCGGGGTAGCTGCCTCCTCTGTCTTGTGTGTTGTGGCAGGCACGCTCTGGCAGGCATCACTGGCGAGGTACAATGTAAGCGAAGTGAGCAGTTTAGGGTTTCCCCGAGATAAAATGTTTTCTATTTAAAGTGGAGCCTTTAAACCCTTCAGTCTCTGCCATTGACACAGCT
This sequence comes from Loriculus beryllinus, assembly GCA_039877255.1. Lineage (NCBI taxonomy): Eukaryota > Metazoa > Chordata > Aves > Psittaciformes > Psittacidae > Loriculus > Loriculus beryllinus. The sequence continues at coordinate 26,548 of JBCJKH010024286.1, read as the reverse complement.
TGAGTCGAAAATAGTTTGTTTCCTGAAGTACTCAAACTCTTCAGGCTGAGTTGAGCTCTTTTTTTCCATAGCAATGGTTGTATAAATTCAAATAAAATTAGAAGTGTTATTAATGGAAATTATGCAGAATTTTTAGGTTCTGACAAAGGACAGGCTCAAATGTTGCTTCTGTAACTAAGGTAGGCAGAGCTGTGCATGCCTTCAGTCTCACCATCTGCAGGGCTGCTGCTCAGTCTGGTTCAGAAAGTTGAGGAATTGTAGGGGTTCTTGACTTTGTTTTCATTTATTCAGAGGTTAGAACATTAGGATATATATATATATGTAAGTTGGAGTTGTGCTTGGAGTTTGCATCGTATTCATCAACAGTTCATTATAAGCTGAAAAGATCTTGTATTTATAAAAACTTATTTCTGATGTATCGCTTGTAGCTCGATATCACTAACTCCTTTTCAACTCCTTTTCTGTTTTGTGCTTAGACAGCATAGTAGTGAACCATGTTTTGGCATTGGATTATTTGATTTTTTTGTTGATGTTGGGCTTTTTCTTTTTTCTCTTTTTTTTTTTTTTTTAAGCCTAAATAAATATGCTGCTGCAAAAATGCAGGTTGACAAGCTCAAGGACTGTAGGCCATGTTGGATACAAAGGATGATTTGGGTCTAAAAATGGATGGTCAAAGATCCTGAAAGCAAATGGACTGTTTTGCCAAATAAGGAAACTTGGCACATTCAGCTGTGTATTTTAAGATAGCACAACTGTAGTGTGCTACTACTTTATTGGCAATATGTTGGCAGCATGCCTTCCTGAAAGAAGCGCTGAATCCTGCTTCGTGGAACCACACTGTGAAGTGAGGGCAGTGAGTTGCACGGTTGCTCCCTTTAGTAAATTACAAAGGGTTTTTCTGAAGTAATTGAATATTGAGGCAGCGTCAGGTGCACGTGCAAGATGAGGGATGCAATTTTCTGTGCTGCAGCCACGCACTAAGCAAAATATGAGTTGCAGTTATTGTGCAATTTGTACTAAGTTCTTTCTTGCCTCCTGTCTCTAACTTGTAAGTCCTTCAGTGGAACTTGTCTGTACTCCAGGAGCAGTAGCTGAATGACAAACAGTAGAGTCTTCTGGCTTGTACATGGAATAAAGCAGAGAGTTGGGCATGGCAGCACTTCCCCTATGTTGCAGACTGGTTTTGGAGATCTGGAAGGTGCGAATGGATATGTTATGTTTGTCCAGCATCACTGTGCCAGGATGCAGGGCAGGGCAGCCTGCAGCAGGGTCAGTTTGCAGCCCATCTGCTTGGGGGTTTCCTCACTTTGGAGGGATCTCAGGGGAGCAGCAGTTGTGGGACCTCAGCAGGGTCCCGGGAAGGGAAGTCTGCGTGGCTTGCTACTCTGAAGTGCTGTAATCACAGCAAACCATTGATGGTGGATGGTTTCTTTCACTGAGCACTTATTACTGTACAAAAATGAGCTTGTTTTGGCATAATAGGCTTGCTGCAAAGTGACTCTGTGTAATAGATCCCTGACATGCCAAATACTAATGTTAAATAATAACTTGATATGTTAAAAACTGCCAAACCTGGCTCAGGTCTGTGTCTTTTTGGTGTGAAATTAACTTTTAACAGCATGCTCAAAGAAGCTACTAGGAGGGAAAAAAAAGACACAGGAGAAGGTGATGATATTGTTGCAAGATTACAAGCTCATGTTAACCATTAGAAATAAAATAGAAAAAAGAGAAAGTTCTCCTTCCCCTCCCCTGACTCCCAAGCTCCCATAGGAATAATTGAAATAACCAGCAATTGGATAATTTCTTGAAATACCTGTTTCTGATCTGTCACATTTTCAGTTCATTGATAACAAGCAACAAGGTCAGTTGACACAGCCTTCCTTACTGCTACGCAACAGCAGCAGTTAAACACTCAAAACTATTAGTGAGGATGCACAGTACTTGACACCAAACCTTAACTATGCTGTGTGCCTGTGTGTGTGGGGATTGCTGTAATGCCCCCAGCCCAGAGCCCTGTTGCAGAGGACTGCTCCTCACTGCAGTGCAGAGAAGTGCTGTATGTTGTTGAATGATGCGCTTTTTTCAGATGCAGGTGTATGATTGTTAAACATCTTTTAAAACAGGATGACAAGTTAATAACTGTGTGTGGATTTGTCATATGCAGTTGTTACTCTAAACAGTTGTTTTCTTAAACATAACAAAGAGATTGATCTGCCTAATTGTGGATTAACTACCTTGCCTCAGAAAACATGGAGTGATACTTAAACAGGTCTATTCTGCCATCCAGAAGGAGAAAATGTAGACCTAACTTAGACTATCATTAATTATATATCTCTAAATGGCGAATGTCCCATGTGAATCTCCTCTACTTTATCTAAAGAGAAAAAAAAAAGCACGTGGAAGAAACTAACACAATGTATTAATTGCTCTTTAATTAGTATTACTGTATTGTATGCTGGTGCCTATAGCATCTGCAGCTGATTGCTGTAGATAAACTTGAAATTGGGAAGTTGTTAAAAGAATGAACAGCAGCTCCTGCAAATGCATGTATGCTGGGCACTGCATTGTGATTGCATAAATGTTTAGGTAAAGTTTTAAGCAGCAAGGCGGACCCATCAGAAAGTACTCACTTGTATTTATCAAGTGTCTGGTGTACATGTTGTACCATCTTGAGGTCCGTTTTTCTGCGAAATCTTGGAGTAACATCTTGTTCTGTGTTAGCCTCTCAGAAGTTAACATTTACTTGTGTATATGGATGATTTGGTTGAATGGATGACCAATAAATTAAAATAATTTGATAGCTCTTCAGAACTATTGGATTCAGATAGAGAAGGCCAGAAATATTTGTTTCCTGTTATGTATTTTTCTTTGTGCTTGGTTTTCTGTTCCTTCTGCCATCCCAAACGCAACTGTCTGTTATCAGCCGTTCACACTTTCCTGTCAAAGTTATGGTCCAGTCAGTGCATATGCTTTTGCCTATGAGTAACGTTATTCTTCTGAATAATTCTGTTGTCAGTAAGGAGATTATTCACTGGAGCGTAGTTATCCACGTGCAGAAACGTCTGCAGGGCTGTGGCCTTAAGTTGTTAGGTGTCTGGGTTGAGAAGCTGACCTGCTGTATTTGTCTATAAAGTGTCACATACGCTTGAGACACTATGTACGTGGTGTTAAGTTGGGGCAACTGCTGGAGTAAAGGAGCTGGAGTAATCAAGGCAAATGAGCTCCTGTTTCTGAAGATGTGCTAATTGAACAGTGCTCGGAAAGAGCAGAAAGTTAAACCAAGCTTTGTTACCCTCCTGGTTTGCAGTAGTGGCCAATTTCCTTTCTCTTGATCTTTCTCTCAAAACAATATGTGCAGTGCAGTGCAAAAGGTGACTCTGGGGTGGCAGGAAACCTAACAACAGCAACCAGGTTAAAAAAGGACAAAAGGTCAGCAGAAGAGTACAGGCACTTGTACTAAGGAAAGAGCTGGCAGGGTACTGGAAGCAGGAACTTTTATTTCATGTCGCATGGGTAACCCTTGCTCTGACTCACAGAGCTGGGGAAAGAGCATTCCTGTTCCCTCCCTGAGAATTTTGCAGACTGGTTGTCAGTGAAAGGCATGCTTGAGGTCTGCTCCCTCTTTAATGTGTTGCCTTCTGTAAACGTAGTAAAATTGTCGTGGTCGGTACCCTTACAGGTGGTGAATTGATACAAAACAAAGCAGGCAGTTTCAGAAAAGGCTCTGTTATCTCATGCAGTATGTAGAAAAATGTTGGTGTCTTCATTTCTCATTGGGAGAATAGCTGCAACCAGATAGTGCCAGAAATTTCTGGTCAAATGATACCTCACAATTTTAATCAGATTAGCTGCACAGTCAGGAGAGCCAGTGAGGGGGGGTAGGGAATGATGTCCGTATTTGTTACAGAAGGGACTGGTGTAAAGGGATTTTGGTGGTCAGAAGCACTAGTTGTATTACAGATGCATTTTCCAGCCCTGGGCAACACATAATGTGTAGATTCCATCTCAAAACCCCCTATGGATTAGAGGCTTCCAGAAGATGCAGTATGCTTTGGTACAATAGTTAGACCAGTATAATTGGACATAAAATCAGCGATTCAGAATCTCTGTGCCTTTTTCTAACTTGTTTTATTCAAATCATTCTCATTTTATGCTGATAAGTTTACTTTCATTTACTGCAAAATTAATGGAGGTAAACTCAGTCTAAACTGGTGCATCAGAAACAGCCCGGCAGCAGGCTGGCAGCTGGTTCTGGAAGGTGCCCTATCCTGCAGGGCCACTGAGGACCTGAGGCTTTCTGAACTTACACTGTTAAAAAAAAGAAACCTGAAATTACTCATTGTTCATGCATTTAGGTGATAATGTTCTTGAAATTTGCTACAGCGTAAGCTTTATTGCTGTGAAATCCCTGAGAAGGACGTTCTGTTCCCCTTGCAGCAGACATGGGATCATCTCTTGAAACTGCCGACACGGGTCTTGGCACAGGCTGCAGAATTTCCCATATTGTAACCCAGATGAATTACTGCGTACTTGCCCTGTGTTATAACATGCAAACAGAACTGAGTCACTCCGGAAGAGGCATTTGCCATGGCCAGGTTTTTCCACATCCTTGCGGGAAGCCCAGCTCCGAGTGGCGGCAGCGCGCGTGGTGCGTGCTGCGGTGCCGCTGCCTGCCTGCGCGCCCTGTGCGCGGCGGGAGCGCGGCGTGCCTGGCATGCCTGAGCTCCGAGGCAAGCTCATAGCGGAGAGCGAGTTTCCCGTCTGTTGCTGTCCGGAGAAGGCAGCGGCGCAGCTGCCTTTCCCAGAGCCGCTTCCAAGGTGTTCGGGAAACGTCGGTATCGCACTGAGGAATACTTTTAGTTGTTTCTGTGTGCCAGCTGCTCCTAATAGCCCGTGCAAATTATGCAGACATTTGCGCAGCCTGTTGGAGTGAGAGTTCCCAGGCTCTCCTCCTGTGCCCTGTGGATGTTACTGTAGCATGTTTATGGTGGTGGGTCCTGGATTTGGGGTGTCTGAGTGCTGGTAAGAAAATCCATAATCCGTGGAGTTTATGTGCTAATGAAAGCTTTTCTCTTCACAGGTTTTGCTGTGGTATATTTTGTCATTATGAGATGTCGTCTACCAGTGCTTCATTTGTGCAAATTAAATTTGATGACTTGCAGTTTTTTGAGAACTGCGGTGGAGGAAGTTTCGGGAGTGTCTACCGAGCCCGATGGATCTCTCAGGACAAGGAGGTGGCTGTAAAGAAGCTGCTCAAAATAGAAAAAGAGGTAAGAGTTTAGTTTTTCAATTCCCTGTGCTGCAGAAACAAGGGCAGAAATTCTTTCCTAGTGTCTTCTGTCTGCTAATTGAAGTAAACTACCTTGGGCTTTTTCTTCTTCTAATTACAAAACCCTGTAACTGGATGATGTTACAGTAAAGACATATACTGAGGGGGCCCCAACCCAGGGTGTCTCTGATTTAAAATATTATTGGTTTACTCTTTACTGTCTTGCCCCGCTTTTCTTGTCTGGCAGCTCCTCTCTGCTCCTCTCTGGGGAGGAGGAGAGCTAGCTGCACCTGTGGCACTAGTAATTTCCCTTTGATACTGCTGGGCGTGTTGCTAGATAGGAAGAGGTAGTGTTCACTGTCTTTGCCTGCTTCTGTCTTCTCTTTTTTACACCCGGTGGCTTTTAAGTGCAATGGTTTGCATCTATATGCGCACTATAGGCTTAGCGTGTTGCTCAGCATTGTCTCTTGCGTGCCTGCTGCAGGTTTTGATCTGGGTCTCCACTACCTCTTGGTTAGTCATAGCCACACTTCAGCTTGGTCTCATCTTGCAGTGCAGTTTAAGTCTAACCGTTCTACCAGTCATCTTCCCTCGTGGTGTCCTGTGCACCTGGAAAGATGGACAGGTCCTTGGCAATCCTGTGGGAAAAGGCAGAGTTGTCTTACTGCCCCTTTCCCAGCTAGGGTTGGTTTAAGTATTGTTTTTATTTTTAAAAAAGATGTTTAGGTTTGCCTAAAAATCCTCTTGACCCTCAGCTGTGTACAGGCCTGGTACTGACACAGTGTATGTGGTCCTCACTGTGCTCCAGTCTGCCCACTGGTCTGATGTAGCAGTAGAGGAGACACCAGTGGAGTGATGAAGAGCGGTTACTGGACCGCTGTTCCAGCATGACTATATCTAACTTGTATACAATACCCTCAAAGGTGTTTTAGGAAGGCAGTTATAAACTGGAGGACAGCAGAGCAGCGCTAGGGATAATATACGTAATCAGACACCAAAGTTCCTCCACTGCTTCTGCAACCAAGTTAGCATGATTATGTCATGCTTAGTGATGTGACGAGCGTGTGTGATCGTGGTTAAGCAAGTTGCTGTCAGTAATAATGTGGGAGAATCTCATGATTTTTACAGGATGGTTGGAGATTTATTCCTTCTGTCCAATGTCAGTTTGTAATGTTCTCTATTTCTGCTATTTGTTCATCTCAAAAGATACAGAAAGACAAGTAAAATAGGTGCTATGCAGTGCGAGTAATGCACTCTTTTAAGAAGTCAGCTGACTGGCGGATCTCAGTAGTGGCCAGTGAAGTATCTTTATTGCAGTGTATTTCTGGTGGGATTACACAGGAGTGTGTGCTAGACCTGCTGCTAGCTGCTAGCACTTTTGAAAGAAAAGTTAAAACCAGTACTACTACATCTTGTAATGGAATCAATCTCAGTGTAATGGGAAATGATGGAGAAAGTAGGACAGTCATATGTATTGTTTGACACAGTTGGACTATTTAACAAGTTTAATTTTTTTTTTAAACAGCTAAATACAATGTTCAGCTTGTAGTGACAAGGAACACAGGCTGCGCATTAGGAAAATGAAACTATGCTGGAAAGAATTTAATATAATTTAAGGGTTTATTTAGGGATTAATGAAGACTTGCAGCTCATTAAGAGCTCATATCATGGTACTGTTAGGCAAATTAGGTTACTGCCCTTGCATATCTAAGTGAGGATCAAGGCATTTGTAAGAACCAGGCCTGCTTTTACCTTGGCATGTGGCACTGGGAAAATGGGTGTTAGGCAGTAGGTGCAGACCTGGTTCTCTTGTGTTTAAAAGAATGTAAATGAAACACAGGGGCAGCCCAAGGGGGACTGCAAAACACAGAGTGGACAATAGAAGGGCTGTGCGGGTTAGTGTGTTAGAATGGGGCAATGGACATCATCCATCAGGATAAGTTGACAGGAGGGGAGCAAGTGCCTTCCAGCACAATAGTGTATTTTATTCTGGACTGGTCATTTTCTGCTTAAACTAACAAGATGGGTTATAGCTGGGACCAGGTTGGTATGGGCACCTTCTCTTTTCTGGGGAGGCAGCAGGGAGGCCAGTGGTGATGCCTTAAGTAAGTCTAGCAAGTTTTGCCAGAACTTTTTTGTCAAAACCATAGAGAACTAAGAAATAAGAGCTTGTTTACAAAAATTTCATTTTCATATAGAGAAAATGCTAGTCTCGTTTAATCTAGTGCAGAAAGTTATTACAAGAACTAATGGTTGGGATCTAAAGCCAGGCAAATTAGAATGGGAAATAAAGCACAAATTATAAGGAGTGAGGATCAATTTGTAGTCTGCTTGGAGCAGACTACAAACAGAAGGAGCAGAGATGGAGAATCCTTTCTATCTTCTCCTGTCTTCACATTGAGATGGTTTGGGTTTCTTTGACAATTGTTATTGTTAAGTTGTTGAGGTCAACACCAGAGCAGCTTGCTGAAGTATAGTGGCCTGTGATATACCAGAGGCTGGCCTCTGTGGCCTAAAAGTCTCTTCTGATCCTTATGGCTGTCAGTCTTTACATATCTAGTATGCTTATCTGTAATGATGATAATAATAAACATCTGTGGCTGAACTGTGCTGAAAGTCATGGTTAGTTAATGGCTTTTCTGATAGCAATAGAAAAATAACTTGCCATGACTGTATGTCTGTGTTTAGTAGATAGTTGGATGGTTTGCTTTTAGTCCAGAAAAGTAATTATTACTTGCTTATTTGAAAGGAAGTGTCATTTTAACTCCGTGGCTGGTTGTGTTCTATTTCTGTTAACTGCTGCCAGTAATCCATAACAATTGATTAAAAGAAAAACAGAGGAGAGTGGGGAAAAGCTTGCTCAGTGGAATTTCGTGCTAGCCAAGTCCAAAGGCACAAGCCAAGTCAATAGAACTGTGGTATCATTCTGCAAATATGTTGTATCTGGGTTTCATTTTACTAAACAAGCCAATCAAAACCAGCGAAGATCTTGAAGGTTTTATATTAGCCAAGTGGCTAACAAGTTCTAACATGTTAAACAAAGCAATTTTTGTTCCAGTATATAGCAGCATATCATACTAAAATATGTGCTCAGAAAAACTTATAAATACTTGGGAGAGTGTTGCTCAGACAGATTTCATCGAAACTCTTTAAAATTTGAGAAATGGGAAGACCTCTGCAAGGCATTAACTTTTTATAGAGAAGCAGTAAAATGTGGCTGTACAGGAAGGGGTGTGTGTTTATGTGACTAAAATACAGCTAAGTAGATGTGCAGAGAAAAATAGATGTACTGCAAGGCTTTGATTAGCGTATCAGATCTGAAACTCTGGAAAGACTTCTGATTAAGTAAACCATAGGAGTGTCTTGAGTGATTCAATAACAGCAGAACCAAAATTAAATTGACATTTTGCCATCTATTCCAAGCCCTTTAGCACTTTTAGTTTTTAAGCAAGGAGCAGGAGTCCCCTTGTGAATTGTTTTATGGAAAAATTAAACTATTGGTGTGATGTTTATGGTGCATGTGGTGGGAGTAGAAAGGTCTTGTGTAGTAGGATGTGTGCTTGCTCCTTTTGCCCTAAGTGATAATTATGTGCATTCACTGAGGAAAATCGTGTACCTGCTACTCAGGGAGTTATTTGATATTTTTGCGAGTGGTCTGTATGAATTGTTGGATGAGCTCGTAATTTGACTTCCAATGAAATGGATGGGAGAGATTGGGCCCAAAGGCCTTATTCTGCAAATTGCGTGCAGTTCTTTTGACTCCGTTATCTTGAGCAGATAACTGCTAGAGTGAAATGTTACAAACACTGGTTTATGCCTTGACACATTAGCTATTCACTGAATAGCACTCACCTCCTTCAGTTGTCTGCACATCTCTGAAGTTCACCTGCTATTTGTGACTGCTTTTGAAGGCTGTGCTTTCGGTGGCTAGTTTTTGACAGTTGGCATCTGGAGTGTGGTTCTTCACTGGAAGATTTATTACTGCCAGAATTTTACCAGAAATTTGCATTTAACTTTAATGTCACTCTTCTTTGGAGGTACTCCATGATCCATGAACTGCGTCTGTGCTGTTGATGGACAGCAGGATTGCATCTGATGTGCTTGCTTCAGCTGTTATAACCATGACGCTTAGGTACAAGATTGTTTGGTTTCATGCAGTACAGCTGTCCCTGGATTCCTTCAAAATGCTGGAGGTGGTCTGTGCAAACTGCAGGAGAGTGCTGGGGAGAAAAAAACCCCAATAAAATGTAACTGTAATCTTGTTGGGAAATTCTTCTGGTGAACTTACACAACTAACTTGTAGATAAAAGATGTTAAATTGAGCAGGATTAACTGTGCATGCTGTGTTCTATCATGTCTGTGCAATGCATTTGAGTTTTATGAGACTCAAAAACAAAAGCATGCTTTTATTAGTTTTGATGCTCTATTGCTGAAGGCCTGACTACCGTGGAAATTAATTTTGTATTGCCAGGTTTGCATGTATGCAATACATGTGCAGTGAGCTTTAGGGGATCTTTTAATGCTTCATAAAACTTTTCATGTGGAATATATAGTAGCGTGTTCACTTACTTGATTTTATGATCCACTTCTGCAAGGGACTGTCCAGAAAACATGGATTGCACCCATGCCTTCCGAAGGGGATGAGTTAAGTATAACCACATGCATGTCACTGGACTTACCTCACTCATGTTTGTAGTCCTAAAAGAGAGCATGTGGTATTTTTAATGTGGGTCATGAGAGTAGGGACTGGGAATGACTTTCAAGAGTAAAAGAGAAAAACAACAGAGTAAAATAGAGCAAATCAAACCAAACCAAACTGAAATTGATACTTATCTCTGACAGGTCTAAAAATAGTAGATGTTCTTTTTGCAGTTTATAGCTGGTATGGGTGCTTGGATGCCAGTTTTGAATGACTCTCATGCTGGGACCTGGCTGTAATGAAGGTCAATTTTGATGCTTTTTTACTATCTTATTAGCTCTTTCTAGGAGCTCCTACTCCCTTACCCCTCTCATGTCTGAGTCAGCAGGTATTGAGAGTAATTCAAGGTAACAGCTGCCAGGAAATGGCTGGATTTACTTGGTTCCAACTCAAAGTGAGGAGACAATAAACCCCATGTTTCCAACCTGTGGTTCTTTGGTGCAAATGCTGTTGCTAATGAACAAGGAAGGGGGTCTTAGAATGTGTGCTATATAGAGGTACTTTAGGGGTACTAGTTAAGTACATGAACTTTTGAGATATCAGTGCCTATATTGGCAAATTACAGAGTTTACAACAAAAGAAAGATTGTGTATCCCTAGAGGAAGTGATCCCATGGGAGCCTGTCCAATTCCGTATTTGTTTGGAGAAATATTGCTGTATCTTGTTAACAGCTAATAGTAAATAAAATTTCATTTATTATACCAGAGGGGTGTCTTAAAATGCCTTTGTTTCTAGTTTACAGAGTGGTTATCTTGCAGGGTTTTCTGTTTCTTTTTCGTGTTTTGGTAAAGAAAATGGCTTGGAGTACTCCTCTTGGCCCTGACAAGGGTATTCCCAAAAGGTATCAAGAGGATACTCTGTACCCTTTCTAAGCTGTGAGAGTTGTCAAGATGGGTTCAGATGCTTCTGCTGCTATATATTCTATGTTGTGCAGAATAAACTAGTTTTGGATATCACTGAAATAAATCTCTGAATGCTTTCGAGTTTGCCCTACTCTTGGCCTTTATTTAAGGGATATTACTTTATATTTTGTAAGTGAATATCATGTTTTCAGGTGTCAAGAAAGTCACTGCATTAGATTTTCCTAGTACTTTGTATAGCCCTGTATCCTGAGTGTGGAAAAACAGGCTTTGATTTTGTTTTGTCTGTTTTAAGAAGAAACTTTGTTTCCCTGCATCTCTGCTCATCAGGATTATCTCTCAAATGTAGCAGTGTAGGGACAGAAACATATATGTTTGTATTTTGCTACATTTTAGTGTAGCTGATTTTTTTTTTACTTGTGTATTTAAACATTTTTATACCAAGTTTTTGATTTGATGAGTAACGTCTTTCAGAGTTGCTTCATGTAAATAATGAGCATTTGTATTATGAGTTGTGTGGTTTACTCAGGTTTTTTGAAGAGCTTAATTTGAGATTCTTACTTACACAGGCTTCTGTATACACATTCTTTTAAATCAAGCCAATTTTGGCTTAAATTAAAGTAGGCATCAGCTTCAATGAAGCTGGCGTGTCAGGACCTGGACTGGCAATCTGTGGCTTCAAAAGTTATTTTCGGCCAATTGAAACATAGTGACTGTCAGCATTGTCAAATTAGCTTACCGTGAATGAATAGAATTTCACAAGTGCTGGGAATCTCGCTGAAGCCATACTTAAGAAGTTAACCTCTCCTTTTTTTGTGCCAGCTAAGCCACCAGATTTTGTACTGAAATTGTAAACGTTTGAGTGCAAATGGCCTTCTGTTGACTGGTGGGCAGCTTTGAAGAGTTACTACATAACCAAGCTTGATAAACAGGTAAATTAATAAGCTAAGATGCACCAGATTTGCTTCTTTTCACTTGACTCTTAAATTGCACTGAACTTTGTCAGCGTGAAGCAAAATCACTTTATGTGCGTGGCTGGTCAAGAATACAAAGACAGTTGCCATAGCTTGATTGAGGTGCAGGAACTTACCACCATGTGCCGGATCCCCTGGGTTAGGAATATCTCTGTGAGGTTTGGACCCTTTTACCTCAATTATCTTTAATTCTGTTATATTTTGGTGTTTGGTTTTATTTTCAGAAGGTGCAGCATCTGCAGGTGAGCTAAGTTTTTGTACCAGTTTCCTGCAAAATGAACAAATTTTGTTTAGAGGGAAAATTTGTCTCTCTTGGTTCTTTAAAAAGCTCTCTTTCTTAGTCTCTTTGCTATCCACAATGTGCAGCCTGTTAGGGTATTGTTAAATGTTCTTTAGTTTCATAATTAAGTTTAATTCCATTGCATCTAGTTTTAAAAATTATTCCGTCAATCTACTGCAAGTTTTTGATAGCGGGTTGCTGGAGTTGCCAGTAAATACTTAGCTGGAATTAAGGGCATTTTCCTAGTTTGGGGATTTTTTATTTATTTATTTATTCTTTATTTTATTTTGCTGTAGATAATGTTTCTTTTCTGTTTCTTTTTGCATGGGCTCAGTTATTAGTTACAATTTGGAGGAGAGGCTGTGTTGCTTATTTCTCCATGCCAGCAACCCTTGACATCAAAAGGCAGCTCTTTTCTTTCCCCTCCCACGACATTCTCTGACCTCGAGCTTCTGTTGAAGTGATCAACTGCAAAATGGTATTTTTGGATGTTTAAGATGTCCTGAAGCTTCACTGTAGAAGTCTCATGGATATGAAAGAGATCCTTTTCTCTCAAGGTGGTGCTTTAGGCTGTTGTAAGCTCAAGCAATTGAGGATTAGTTCCAGTCAGTCTTTTTTCTATATGTAGTTACCTATATAGTTTTCTTAATACAAGATTACCGTACAAAATCACATGGCAGGTGAGATCTAGTGGTAACTTTAGAGTATGGTAAGTGATTGTGTGTTAGAATCTCAAGTGCTTTAAAGGACAGCTGATGATGTAAATGCCTGTGACCTGCAATGAAATCTGTTGGTGTTGCAGTCCCTGGGGACTCTTAAATAATTTACATTGACTGCAGCATCTGAATGACAAATTACTGTTTCTGATAATACCAAATTTGCTGTTGAGGTGTGTGGAGGTGTTATTTGAATCTAACATAGTTTCTGGCTTGTTGCACGTTTGTGTGATGGTTCAGATAAGTTCAGGTATCTGTGCTGGAGTTGATGTGATCTGAGTCTGTGATCGCTGGTCTCATTTGGAAGCTGTTTTTCACAGGTGTATTCAAAGTTGAGCATAGGGACCACAGTCTTTGGCTGGGGACCAAGCTGCCCTCCATGCACATGGTAGCAATGTAATTTGGAACAACATATTTTGCCTTCTTAAGAGGGCAGTAAATGCGCAGTAAGACTAGACATGCTGTCCTTTACTTCCTTTTTTCTTCTCCTCCGTTACTTTCCTCTTTGGACTGTGCATGAGTTGCATAATGGTCTGGGATACAATATTTCATTGAAAACTAAGTGGAAGAAGCAAAAATAAAAAATATATATCCTAAATTAAGGGAAACATCAAAATAAATCTTTTTAATTGTAATCATGCAACCAGGACTGTAAAAATAATTTCACATTTACCTATTGCCATTTACTAAGGTGCTGATAGAGAAAGTTTCCTTTTTAAGAGGACAATGTAAGCAGTCATAGGGAAACATTCAAACCTGTTTATGTTAGCTGGAGGCTGCAGAGGAGGCCAGATAGCAGCTTCAGCCTTAACTCTTTCTCTCATATTTAGTTAATTGTGTTAACATGCAGGGGAAATGAGGCCGATAAAGGCTTTTCTTATCCAGCTGCCTCCAAACTGTCCTGTTTATCTGTTTAAATGTGTTTCATCTGTTCAGCTACTGGGTAAGACTTCTATTTGCAAATTCATGTTCATTTATTAGATTAATGTTTAGTGAATCTACATTCTGCATAATTTCTGTTAGAGAAAGGCAGCTCCACAGGGAAACTGGATGACTGGAGTAACAGTGACAGTTTCTGTGCCTCCTCAGTCCCTTCTATGGTGTGACTGTCCAATGCCTGGGAGCAGGGCAGCCTCTAGCACACAGTAGAGGCTCGCTCGTCTGCTGTCTCACCTCCTCAGTGAAGTAGTGCCTGGCCCTTGAATGTTGCTGAAAGGGGACACTGCCACATGTCTTCCACTTGTCATCTTCTGCATCTAGCTGCTCATTTATTTTACTCCAAAACTTCTGAAAATTGAGGTTTCTTATGGTTAAATATTGTAAGCAGAAGAAATTAAAAATGATGTCATGATGCACTCCTGGCCAAATAGCTGTGGGGTTTGTGTATTGGACATATAATGAGTTTCCAATAGCTGCTTCAAAAATAAGCACGGTGTATAAAACCCCTTGAGCTGCTGTAGGAGAAGAGGGGGAGCTATTGGTAGGCGCAGGAAGACAACATGCCATTTCTTTGTATGAAGTTCACCTTTGGAAGGTGAAAAACCCAAAAGGCAATCATGCAGCCTGGGCAGGTGTCAGCTTCCCAGTGAAGGCTGAGGCTCTCTGCAGATTTTCACCTGGCAAAGGCAGACTCGGAGAGGTGGGTAGGCTGTTGTTCTGGAAACTTGCTAAAATAACCTAGTTGCTTCACCCTTGAAGGGAGTGAGTGACATTTTCCAAGAGGATATCTTTTCCTCTTCCTTGGAAGCATCACAGAGCAGAGAAAACGTAGTGCATGCCTGTGTGCAGTTAGGGGAAGGGAAAGCATCTAATCATATAATCACTTTAATTTTAGTAATGTCAGATGCATTTGAGGCCATCATATCAAAGATGATGGCTTGGAAGTAGTGATTGGTGGTTTTCCTTTTTGGTGAACTGTATATTTTTTATCTCAGAAACCAAGGAAGAGGCTTTATACTTCAATCTCTTTGTGGTGTGTCTGTGTGTGCTGAGGTCCTGTGTGTGATAGATGTATGTAGCAATGGGGGGATAAAATTTGGAGCTGTAGAATTGCTCTTTCTTTTGGATGTTGCCTTGCCAGTATCCCTTGTAAGAGATTGAGAGGGTCCAAAAACAAAGTGCAAGATCCAGAACCCTGCTCATTAGGAGCACATGTTTTGGAGTTCTGGTCTTAACTTTTGCCTTTTCAGTTGTTTATGTATTTGTACCAAAGTCTTTATTGTAAAACCTTGTCTCTAAGCCTGTGTCTCATTTGTCCTCTGCAGAAGTTGGCAGTAATGTGGTTTCTGGCACTGTGTCCCAAGTGGTTTACTCTATTCCTATTGCAAATTGCTTCCCAGTTAGTCCTACAATTCTGGAAGGAGTCCTGCAATTTTTCTCTGGCTGGGAATAAAAGCTTTATCCTCCCGTGGTAAACAAGCATATTGTTGTTACTCAATAGATTTGAAATCTGCAGTATGAAACCTCGAGCCTTTTAATTACTGCGTTTCTGTGCTATACAGTGTGAGGGGAGCAGTTCCCTGCCTGTTGCGGCTGTTCCTGAGATGAACGGTGCTAATGGGGTGCCTGGCTCAAGAAATTCAGGGCAAGTGACACTTGATGCTGTAAGGACACTGGCATTGGCTGTGAGCTCTAGTGACATGGTTGTTGCCTTGAAACTGACCTGAGTTCCCTTTTTGGGAAAGAAAAAACCTGCAGACCAGTTTCAAAGAAAAGGGCAGCTGCTTTGTTTGTCTTTTAGAATCTGTATTTCTGCCTTTTTGCTTGGTCAGTGTTTAGAACCATTAAAAAAGTAAACGTGGTATGGGGACTGAGATCCTGCAGCTTGAGCTGCTTTATAATTACATATTCAGCTACAACCGTACAAAGGAAAATGAGAGTCCCTTTTCTTTATGTACCATATTTCAGTTTTCCCCTAGGTTTAAATTGGCATTTTGGACTATGTTCACTGGAGAGCCACTGAAGAGCTTATCAGAAAAGGAAGGAAACAGAGGGAGGGAAAGAAAGATAGATTTCCAAATGACAACCTTTTGAATAGGACAAGTTCAATCCCTAAAACAAAAAGTGGAATCTTTTTTTTTTCTAAATAATGTGCTCTACAGTCTCACCTCTCATCTTGAGAAACATGAAAGAGCGAGTAAAAGAGATGACCCAAATCACAGAGTTCCTTTGAAAGAAGAAATTCAGCTGTTTTGAACACTTACAATCAAAGGAAGTGGTTTCCCTAATTACATGAGCTATGTGAGGGCTCTCAGAATAGCTCTTCCACCCCAGGATTCCTTGCACTTTAGAAGTTTGCATAAAAGCTCACATGGAGAATCAGATGCAAAGTGTTTGATTCAAATTTTATTAGGCAGTAGCTAGCATACATTCGTATCTGGGTTTGACAGCTGGTTGGGTTTGGACCACAGTCCTGGGTTTGATGGATTTCAGTCCTGTACTTTAGAATCTTTCATTCTTCATGTTCTCTGGTGAGACAGCCTTTTAAAGAGAAAGGTGGAAATGAAAAAATGGAGAAGGGCTAGAGAAGTCCTTTGTGAGCTTTCAGTTGAGGCTTCTTCACCCTGGTTAGGCTGTTCAGTGTTGTGAAAATCCATCCCGGTACACAGCTTTTAAGAGTGAGGAATTTTGCTTCTCATTTTTTCAAGAAGCTGTATGTGTTAAAATACATATTTGAAGGAACTTTGAATTCTACAACCTCAGTATTTTTCAGGCATCACTGTTTACTTCAACCCATCAAAATTCTGAATTCAATAGAGACTTTGAACAAAAGAACAGTGTTTTCAGCAGGCTGTTAACACCTTGTGCTTTCTTTTTGTACATATGCAATAATAAAGGTATGTTAATCTAAACCAAACAGATGATATGAAAAGATGCAGGACATTTCTAAAGGTTTAAGATCACTGTTCCTCAAGCATTTCTTTTCAAAAAGAGTTTTGGTTATTTGGGAGTAATGGGAACAAGCAGTGGAGAAATTTAAATATAGGCACCTAAAATTAGATGCATCATTGACCCAATTGAAATGCTGAAGTTTGTCCAAATTCTGGCAAAGTAAGAGTATAATTTTATTTTTACTCTGTAGGAAACGGCTTCATTTCTCAGTTTATTACCTAAAAATGTAGTCAGATTTTTAGCAAGAGTTACAAGCATTCATCCCAAAATTGTCTGTCCTGAAAGTGCTGAAGAGAGGTATCTAATCTTTACCTAGCTAAAACTAAAAATTATTCTTCCTTTGAATTAACAAGGTGCTGTCCTTGAGGGTACAATACAGAATAATTAGTGGTTGAAATACTAAATAATGTTTGCAAGGTTTGCAGGAATATGCAACACCATTACAACAGTAATCCCCAAATGGCCTTAGGTTCTCCACTCAGAGCCAACTACAGTGATTATATCCAGATTTGCTAAAGACAGAGATAATTGATGACATTGGCCTTGAGGAGAAATCTCGAAGTCCTCTAAACTGCAACAATTCAAACTCAAGAAGGAAAAAAGGCAGAAGGGTAATGATTGCATTCCAGATATATAGGGTCAGCCAAACCCTCTTTATAGTAACATTGAATACTCTTAACAAGATCTTGCTAACTCTACAGTTCCTTCCAGGCAGAAGGATAGGCTTTCCCTCGAATCAGGAAATTGTCTCCTAGAAGTGAACAACCTCAGCCAGGCCAGTGCTGTTGCAAGTAAAATGCACAGCACAGTAGCAGCACATGTTGAAAGGGAGGGGAATGTCATGTAGCCATATAGCTCTTGGATAAGATAGAAAAGAGTTCTGGCTGTGCCCTCTGGAGAGGTATGTCTCAAGCACTGAAACTTTGAGATCAGTATTGTTAGAGGATGATTTTGCTTGGACAAAGAAGAGTGCTTAAAGTCATCCCAACCTTGCTTGGCATGAAGGTGGCATGGAAAATGACATTTGCTCATGTCTGATCCTTGGTGGGAGTTGATTTCTCCCTACATGTAAATTATAATGGTGCTCAGACAAGTTTTTGCATACATCTGGCAATGGAACATAGAAAACAGTGGTGTATGGGATGCTGTTATTCTTCCACACCAAAGGAGATGGTGCAGGTTTGAATGTGCTCTGTGCCACTGAAACAGCACAATTCATGGTGGTGAACTTTGCCAGTCTAATCAATGTTTACTCAGAGTATAAATAAAACTGTAATTGTGCAAGGACTTTGGGAATTACTAGAATAGGAAGAGATGCAAATTCTTTCTGCTGCACTCAGATTCAGACTGGAATCACCATCAGCTGCAGCATGATGCCTCCTTTTTGGCTTTTCAGGTACAGCCTGCGGAAGAGAGGTTTCGTTGGTAGGCTGCGCGATATGTCCCCTGTCCTGAAGTGCCTTTGAGCTCATGTAATACAGCTTCCCACTTCCTCTTTGCTGTTTCATTTATTGCAGGTCCTCGGGAAGCACTGTGCAGGGTGATAGAGGAAGTAGTGCAAGTCAGTTGTTTTGTAATCGCAAAATAGATGATCTCCATTTTATAACTGGCCTTAATTGAATTAAATTATCTTAATTAAATTAATTAATTGAATTATCCTAATTCACCATTGGGGTACATGTGTGATGTTCCTTATGTTTATTTCTGATGCATCTGGGATTTTTCTAATAAACTGACGGAAGAGAAAATTCAAATTAAATCAGAAGGTACAGACTGCTGGTGTGGAAGTAGAAACTCACAAATGGAGAAATGCCAAAGCTGGATGTGATTGCAAGATGTTCGTTCCCTTTACCCTGAAATATACTGTGGTTATGTAGTGGAGTATTATTGCAGTCCTGTTATTTTTGCTTCCAACTGTCTTCTGTTTACCACTTTTACTGCATTCTTCTAGGTTTGTTTTTCTGCTCATATGCATGAGTTAGGTCGGTTCTCAGAAACATGTTAGGGAATGAGAAATAATCGCATGTGTGATGCTGTGTTTTTTCCACATTTCCACCTCTGCTTAGAGGAAATGCTCCTGGCTTGCATGTGGTCTGTTCCACCAAACCATCGCAAGGTGGTTGGAGCAGATCTCAAGCATTGCATTCTCAGTTTGGTTCATTATTCAGTTTTGCTCTCCTGGTGGGTTTGAATCACAAAGCCAAGGCTGCAGCACAGACATGGATAAAAGTTGTGGTACCACTGGTCATTCTGTTGGAAGTTTGGGGCAGGAACCAGCTCAGGATATTACTGTTTCACTGGAGAAGACCAATGGGAAAATCAGACTTTTGGCTTAATTTGGTATCTTGTGTTGGTACAAAAACTTTGCAAATTTTCTGCTTCTTGTTAGTCTGCCATTCATAGATCTCTAAACCACTGCCTTCATAGGATACCAGGTCACTATGTAATTGTTCTCTGTCACTCTTCTGGATAGGTACTTCTAGATCTCTACTTTGTACAGAATTCAGAGATGCCTTTTTAAACAATTTATTTTGTGGCTGATCACTTGTATTTTCATATAGATATGATGGCAACATAATTTAAAAGTAAGAAGGTTTTATTTCTGAACTAATTTTTTTTGACAGCAAGGATTAGAAATTAAATAGTTGTTACTGACATGTCTGTGTAAGCAGATAGGTATAACGAAGTCTAGATAAGATGGAGGAGTTCTGTGTACAAGGAATTCATCAAAGAGAAGTAGGGGAAAAGCTGAAGTTAGAAAGTCGAAAATGCATATTAAAGTAATATTAATAAATGTAGTGTTATGACACTAAAAGCAGTTTTTAAATATTGCTAGTTTTTCTGTAGGGTTTTCATCTTAGATATTATTTTATTTGAATTTTTTCATTTTGAATGAAAAAAGATGGAGGTACCATGAAGGTAGCTTGAAGAATCCCAAGAAGAAATAGGCAGTGGATGTACTTTACATAAAGATAGAAGTTTGAAATTTCAGTTTCGTCTAGTTTAATTTTTTGACCATTGCTACCCTGTAAGAGTAGCATTTGAGCCAATTTTCTAAGTAAAATATGATTTTCAATCTTAGACAAAGAGTAGCTTTTCTGAAAGCAAGTAAGGAATTTGCGTCCCGAAACTAGTTTTGTTGGGAATGGAGACTGATCCGTAGTGGTCTAGGTGTTAGTGTGGACATAGCCAGGGAGCTGCTGTGGGGTCTGTTGTTCTGGCTGTTGCTTGATGACATGCAATACTTAGTTGGAGAAGGTGCAACTCAGATTTTGGAGGAGTTGAAAGTCCTGTGTTTCCAGAGGCTGTTCTTGCAAATCTCAGCAAGGTGAAAAGGAGATATGTCTGTAACCTGAGGAAGGATGCTTACTGCTTAAGTCATGATAAGGAGAAAGAAGACTTGCTAAGTCACAAGAGACAGCTTGCTGCTCTGGATTCAGGAAGGAGGGTTCTCTGTCGCTAATACACGGTAAATCCCAAATGGGAAGCAGATTCATGGTGAAAACTTCACCATGATTCATGGTGGATTCTTTGGGCAGTTGCAAATGAAACCGTGATATGTGTCATTCAGATAATGCACAGCATTAGAGATTCAGATTGTGGTGGTAAATTATTTTCTTTTAAACTCCAGATTTTGTGACCTAACACATCTTGTGGTGAGGGAGCCAACACTTCTTGTGGTATGCCGCTTTCGTGAGGGTGAGCTTAGCGTGTCTGCTTGAGGAACATTTTCTGGAATTATAAAAATCACTGGGATTCCAATGAGAAGGATCCCCATCAAGTGCTGTCCCTATTGTTAGCTGCAGTAGGTTGAGTTTATCTACTCTAAGGCTTAAAGTGAATAAAGATGACAAATATTTTTCCTTGGTTAAATTACATGAGTGAGAAAATAATTTAGTGGAAAGCTACTTTAGAGGAGTGGATCAGCGTAATATAGCTGCTGCTGTCTCTGCAGGAGACTCCTTGGGAGGGCATTGATTTTGCACCTCTGTCGTACGAGAATGTCTTTGCAACAAGGTGCTCATGAAACTTACAGCAACTTTCATCTTGGAAATAAGTTCCATGGGCATTTTACCATTTGTCTGGAAAGACTGAGGTGTTGCATATTAGCCATGATACTTACTCACCTGTGGAGTAAGTAAGGAGGCAAAAAGTTTCACGTTTTGTTACTCCCTTGTCTTTTAGATGTGTTGTGGGTTTTGTTGCTGTAGTCTGTAGTCAAACCAGATTTGTGTTCAAAATGATTGTGAGTAAATGGGAAAATGTCCCAACACTGAGAAGAGAAATTATAATTGCTGAAAATGAACTGCTCTATGGGAGCTCAGGTATTTCAAGTCTGCTGTTTAGTCCACTCATCTGTTGTTTCTATACAATTGCTGGTATTGCTTTGCAGCTGGAGGCAGCTTCTTACCTCTAAATCTGCCTGAATGAAATATTTATAGTATTGCAGGACATTGCTTATTTCTAAACTCTTGCACCATTACAAATGCATAGTTTCTGCTTATTTTGAGGGGGTTTACTAACTGTGAATAACACTAGTGAAATCCAAACTACTCTTCTTGCTCTTGGCAGATCTCCCTTTATCAGATACCTTAATATCAAGTGCTTATACAATCTCAAGCTGAATGCTGCAAAGTGTAATGTTCCTGTGGGATATGTTTGGATATTGTGGAATTCTAGCTGAAATCTGTGTTAAATGAGTTATTTGCCTGTGATCTTTGTGCTTTTTGGCTAGTTGAGTGTTTTTTAGTTTTGGTTTGGTTTTTGGGGCGGTATGTGGTAAATGACAGTGTAGTTGTAACTCAAGATGTTGGTTTTGAGCTTATTAAACCTTCTGTAAGGATTTTCTGCAGAAAGTACACTTGCTTAATTTTATCCTAAATATCACAGCTTCTGTTAACAGCCTCTTCTCTCACCGACAGCAAGTTTTTAGCTCCCTTTGTGAGGAAGACCAACACCATGATCCTGCAATTGCTTGGGTATTGCTGGGTGGGCTCCATGTGGCTGGTGTATGTCAGCCCAGGATTGAGTCAGTTAGCTTAATCTAACTCACTGTTACTGTATAAGGCAGAGGGTCTGCTGCTGTATCACCAGGACTACTCTGCCTGTGATTTTTGGAGGGACCAGCCTGCTTTCCATGAGCTGGCAAGCCTTTACAGTGTCTTGAGGGGCATGTTCCAGATTCACTAGATAGTGTTTCTAATCCCATAGCCTTCAAATTATATGCGAGGTTTGCCATAAAAGGTTATAGTCGGGTATCAAACTCAGTATTATTTTCAAATGGTCAATATCCAATACATTTTATTACATGTCCTGTAGAGTTCCTTACCTCCAAAATTACTCATACCCATTTGCTACTGCATTATGCAAATAAAATATTTTGAAGTGAATTGCATAAGATGGGATGAAGCTGTAACAGCACACAATAAAATTATGTCCATATTCTTTCAGCGCAGTATGCTATGACAGTTTAACAGAATTGAGGTGTCTTGGTAATGTGCTTTGTCTTTCTTTCTTCTTGATTGCAACCTAGAAGTCAATACCAGGTATTTAAAGTATCTATTTCTACCACAGGATTTCCAAAAATGAGAATTGTGTGGTGATACAAAGCAGATTTAAAACAATAAGATGATTATGTAGCAGTAGGAACTTATTGCTTTCCCTTTTATTTCCACTTTTAATCTCTGGGACTTGTAATGGCATAGGAAATAATTTTGGATGCGAAGTTGAGGCTTTGAAACATGCTTAGTCAAAATGCTTGTGAGTACATGTTTTGTGTGTCACTATAGATGTATTTATGAGAATTTAATTCTGTTATTTACAGAAGTGCTGGTGACATCAATCTGAGAACGTAATTTAACTCTTCTGTGTGGTTTATGAGACAGTGTCTCTGTAACACCAAATATACATGGCTGTCTTCTAAGACATAGCGAATGCTGGCAGAATTTTAACTTGTTAGCGAACTATAGAAAATAGCTTTTATTTAGGATAAGTTATCCTCTAAATGAGTACTAAAATAGGTCTCCATCTTCACAGGACTTTAAGTGATATTCAGCCATAGTTTCAAGAACTGTGATTGCCTTCTAAAAGAGGTGGTAACTCATTTGTGCTGGGAGGGTGCCCACAGCACTCATCAAAGCATGTGATAACTGCTTATTTGCAGCTAAAAGATCTCACTGAGAATTCTTTGGCTTTTCTGTGTTCCTGTGGTTTTCCTCTTGCGTTGTTAATATCAAAGACAGTTTAATAGGTTTAACGAACATTCCCTTAACTGGGTAACAGTATGCTTTGCTTACTGTTAGCTTTCTTCTTGGGAACCCCAAAGCACAAAACCTTTCTAAGTTTTTGGTTCTTTTTTTTTTCTCTCAAAACTTTGAGGACAGACAAAACAATAGGCAAAATCCTAATTTTTTATTTTGTGTCTGCTGGGGTTTATTTTTGGTGTTCAGAATGGTGATAAAGGCGTAATAGCCCTGCTGTGTGATTCTTACAGTTTTATATTTCTGCAGTTCTTTATGTATCCCTTATTGCATATTGAAAGGATCATTTGTTAGCAAAGATAGAATGGTAGTTGCCTAAGACTGTGGCATGATAATAATCTAGAAAGAGCTAAATTACGTAAATTGTTTCTATTTCTTGCTCGTTAAGAATTGTATTCAGTTTAACTTTCAAAAGAACAGAAACAATGAAGTAATAAAAATTATCTGCTTCTGTCAAAACCTTAACGTGATTTAAAAAGAATGATCATGTGGATTCATAATGTTTACATTAAAGCATGTAAAACATAAACATTTTGTGGAAAAGTATGTCTTTCTTTTTTTAATGCTTAATGATTTGTCAACATTGAATCAAAAAAAATCGTAAGCATGTAGGATTCTAAGATGAGTGCTTTCCTAGTGTGTTGTAGCTGAACTGTAGCTTTAAATGCTGATTGTAAAATGATGGTTTGTGCTCATCTGTGTAAAGAAACTAGTGTATCATAAGAGACATCATCCGTTAGTAGACATCAGTGAATTCACAGGAGAGCATTCCTGAGACAATGAAAACATCTGATACAGACTGAATGTAATTTTGAGCAGGGATCTGGAATTAAAGATTTGGAACTGACTTCTATTAGCATTCTGTATCTTTTTTTTTTGTTGTTGTTGTATGTGGTTGTCATTAATAGAATAAATTTAATAAAACCAATTGGTCTTTTCCAGCTGCCCTTTTATTAGACTGTTACCACTCCCCCCCCCCCCCCCCAAGAGTAGCTAAGGTGCAACCCTCCCAAGAACATGGCAAAGGTCAAAGCCTTTAAAATGTTACAAGACTTAGGAAAAAAATGTCTTTCCAAAGCTGCCTTAAGTGTGTCTAAATATCCCTTTAATAAACATGGCAAACTTTCATTTGGAAAACTGAATAACCGAACTATTGCCTTCCAGTATCTGAAGGGGACCTATAGGGGTGCTGGGGAGGAGCTCTTCGTTAGGGACTGTAGTGACAGGACAAGGGGTAATGGGTTAAAGCTTAAACAGGGAAGGTTTAGATTGGATATGAGTAAGAAATTCTTTACTGTGAGGGTGTTGAGGCACTGGAATGGGTTGTCCAAGGAAGTTGTGAGTGCTCCATCCCTGTGGGTGTTCAAGGCCAGGTTGGACAGAGCCTTGTGTGGCATGGTTTAGTGTGGGGTGTCCCTGCTTATGGCAGGGGGTTGGAACTGGGTGATCTTAAGGTCCTTTCCAACCCTAACTATTCTACGATTCTATGATCCTATGATACAGCTGCTGAGATTTGCAATTTGGGAAGTTCAGACTGAACATAAGGAAAAAACTCTTCATAATGGGAGAGGTCAAATGCTGGATAAATCCCTGGAGATTTTCAAAACACACCATGGCAAGGCTCTGAGCAACCACTTCTGACACTGAAGTTGGCTCTGCTTTGATCAGGGACTGGACTGGAGCTCTCCAGAGGCTCCTTCCAATGTGAATTACTCTAGGAATCTTTGCAAAACAAGAAGAATGGGTCATGCACTTGGGTGAGCAATAGGGTAGAAGGGAAACTTCCGAGCAACAGAGCCTGTTAGTGTGGTATGTACTCCCTGCACTGAAAATGGAAGGGATGTGGTAACACAAGTGTCCAAAAAGATGGCAAAAGTGGCTCATGATGCCAGATGTAGCCAGTTAGTCAGATTGTGAAAGTCTGATTTCACATAGTGTTTCCTTTTTTATTGTTTCATTATTATAGGTCAAAATTGCAATTAGTGTTTTCAAAGTTTTCCATGAACATTCCAAAAACGTGGAGTTGGGAAATGTTTCCTTTATAAGGTCAGAGCTTCAGTTTGAATTCAGCTATTCCTACTGCATCGAGCGCATTCTCATACAATAAAAATAATCATTGCGACATTCAGCTTGCTTTTATTATCTTTGTTCTAGAGAAGATGAGGAAATGTTTCAATCCACTAATGCTAAATAACATCCCCCCAGTTATCACTGAAACAAAGCAAAGCAAAACAATATACATTAAAAATAAAGCATTATGCTGTTGAAATGAGGTAAATCCGTTCATGTTTCAACACATCAAGTTGTGGTGGGACACAGGAAGAATATAAAGCACAATAATGGCAATAACCTTTTGGAATTCCAGAATAGACCCAATGAGGTGAGATTTTCATTCAGGAATGGTTTTTGCTGTAAAATTTCCTTCCATCATGAGCACTTACATCTTAATTGGCGCTTTTTAATACTGTTTACAAGTTTCATGACTCCATTGCCTTCCACTTTCATACGTTGTAACAAAAAATCCTGGCAAGAACAGTAGATTGAAGAGTTTCAAAACCCCACATTCATTAATTGTTGCTTACTCTTGGAAAAAGCTCTTCATTACAGACTTAGCATATGTTTCTTGCCTTACATATGTGACTCAAGACTGTATGTTTCCTCTAATCTGTCCCTCGTGTTTCACCACAGACATCAGGCAAGTTACTGCATTGCTGCACTGGACTCGTCACCCATAAATTGAGCTCCTTTCTTGTTTGGGAATGCCCAGTGAAGGTCCAGAAAAGGATTTGGGTGCTTTAATTGCCACTCTAGGTATTTAAGTCCAAAATCTAAATCTTCCAAGCTCAGCTGCTGATTCTTCCA
Source organism: Loriculus beryllinus (assembly GCA_039877255.1). Taxonomy (NCBI): domain Eukaryota; kingdom Metazoa; phylum Chordata; class Aves; order Psittaciformes; family Psittacidae; genus Loriculus; species Loriculus beryllinus. Next base: position 737 of record JBCJKH010024286.1, on the reverse strand, counting down.
TCTGGTGCCTGAAGTCATTGAAGGACTACATGTGATATTGAAATTCCCTTTGCATTTAACAGTCTGCTCTTTGGCATAGTCAGAAATTCCACAGACAGCCCAAAAGCATTCATATCTGTGTAAGCCCCAACAGATTTCCCGTGTTGAGCATCCCTCTGCCAAGTCTCCTAAGCAGGTAGATATTGCTGAAGCATTGTCGCTAGACAGAGCTCTGTACTGACTAGCTGGAAATACTGCTTCCATGATAACTCTATGCCTAGACTGTGGGTTCAGTTCTCTTCCCTACCCAGATGGGTATTTTCTACCTCTCAAGCAGTGATTTCCTTGCCAGTCCAAGGGGAATGCTGTGTGGATGCTATTAATTTATCCTTAATTTTGTCTCAATACGTAGAACTTTGTATCCCTTAAGGAGCACTTAAGGGGTGGGAACTGTGCCCTCAACACAATGAATTGGCCACTGGGACTGCAAAAAGCACAGGAGAAGAGCCTGAACAAAACACTTAGGAAGTACCATGCTCCCATCTTTCTTGATGTACTGATTAAAGCAATTCCATTCCTGCAGAGAAGAAAACTGAGCCATGATGTGCCATGCTCTACATGGTGTTCTAAACACTGAGCTGTAGGAAAAGCCATTTCGGAAGTAGAAAGCAACCACTCTTGGCTCAATCCTCCTGGAGGGAGCCATCAGGTCCCCCCTGAGCCTTCTCTTCTCCACACTGAACCCCCCAGGTCCCAGA